>JAKRZM010000488.1:642287-690857 GCA_036379175.1 Heliconius cydno galanthus | reverse complement strand
GGTGTTCTGCGACTGCCGCGCTTAATGGGCACGACACTCCGTACCAGGCAGTGGTCAGAAGACCCCAAAGGAGCATCGACGACAACCTGGTACTGTTCCGGGTGCGAAGTCAGCAGAAGGTCCAATAAGGAAGTTGATATACAGTTTATTGATTTTTTTTTTATTTTAGGTATCTCTACTAAAAAACCTAGGCCAATAAGACGCAAGTCAAATCGTGTTACGACGGTGCCCAGAGACGATGCAATGCAACAATCTGAAAGTCAGGCTATAAATTTTCATTCCACTCCAGATTTTCATGTATTACAAGGATTTAAATTAATAAATTTAGGGGGCAATAAAAACAGACACACCAGAAAAACTACGACAGAACGCTTTCATGAAATTAATGAAGATGGTTCGTTAGAAAAATTATCTACAATTAGCTCTGACGATGAATATATCGATGCTGTTGACGTGGACCAACAAGTCTATAAGCGATGCGGGCGAAATATTCAAAATTCTGGTAAATAAGAAAAAAAAATCGAAATTTATGCTTAATATTATATTTTTATTTAGCTTTATGCTTTATCCCTCATGTAGCAGGGTACGCAAAAGGCGTGAAAGTGTTAAGACGCTCAGCACCCCACTTTCCGTAGAATTTTGAAGGCATTGCGCGTTCACTGGCAGAATACAACGCCGCGCTTTGCCTTAATACGAGAGCGAAGAAAATTAAAATATTAAATATTTCCTCTGCGCCACGACTGGCGTAATTTTTTTATTATTTTGATTTACATTGATAATTCATTAAATAAATACAATTTTATTTACAGTAAAAGATATAACAGAAAATGGTTGCGATCCGTGGCTTGCAATAGTCGTGTCTACGAAAAATCCCGAAAGCATTCTGTGCTACGCAACCATCGTACACCCCCGCGCCGCCGTCACCGCCGCTGATTGCGTGTCGAGGTAGGTAACTTTCTTTTCAAAATATACTAACAGTACTTTTTTATTAAGTTTACGTAACAAAATTAATTTCAATACTTTTATATCCTAGTGTGTTGAGTTTCACCACTCAACATGCAATGCCTCCAGAATACGATGGAAAATTGAAAACGGAAGTGTCTTAACACTAGGTTCCCAAGTTCCCTTACCGTGCTATGCGTGGGATACACCGTGAAGTTAAAAAATATATGAATATATTCATAAAGGTGCATTTTCAGAAAACCAGTTGGCGAAGTTACTATCATAGCTGGTGTTTGGGATTTGAAGCAAGATAGAGAAAATTCACAACAACGAATGTCAACCATTTACATTCATCCCCAATTCAAATTAGGAGATCTTGACAACAATCTCGCTATTTTGGTAAATACTTAATTGGTTTTTCAAATATTATGTTTACGTTTACACTAGGTTCCCTCTGCCTACCCAGCCACAACTGACTGAAATTTTCGCTATTAAAAGAGTAATTCTTCTTGAGTTAATTATTTTGTTATATCTTAAAATACTGTATTCGCCGTAAGAATAAATTACTATCTACTGTTAGAAAACGGAAGCGGTTAACGTTTTTAAAATAAACACGATAAAAATACATACCGTCTATAATAGATCTCCAACGTACTCGGACAGAGGCTCCACGTAATAACAATAAGTGTCATGTATCACTCAATAACAACACTACACACTAGATACCTTCCAATCAGGGCTTCCGCCTACAAGCAACTGTTCCCGTTTGACACAATTCCACTGCTTTTATTTTCTTTTTCACCTAAATCTACCCACATTTACACTTGTACGCTAACACTACATTAATAAAAAAAGAAATATCTATATTTTTTTCTCTACAAGAATTATCAAACCGAATCAAAGAAAATAGCATAGAAGACAAAAGGCAGCAGACGAGAAATACGAAAGTTTCAAACTTCGCTTTATTTTATTCAACTATTTACTAAATTGTATTTCGTTGACAGCACTGGAAGCGTCCACTGAGAATAGATTCAAAAGTCCTCCCCGCGTGTCTCGGGGACCCGCACGTCGGAGATAGCTNTAACTGGATCTCTCTTAAACATGTATTTTTCTATTGTTTAATATTATAACTTTTTTTTTACCGTACAACCTCTTTCGTGAGTTCTCCATTCAACGTGACACTGGCGAAGTGATTTTGTGCTCAACTGGCACGCTCGGAACGCCATAATATAAAGAACAGAACAGAACAGAACATTGTTTAGATAATCACAATTCTAAATTCTGTTTCCTTTATATATTAGCCCTTCAACCAAAACCGCACTGGCAGCACGCTACCATACTGACACCGCGCGAGTGCAACGAGAAAATATCTTCACCCGACATCAACATACCGACTGGAGCATATTGTGCCTCTGTGAAGACACGAGGAACTGTGGTATTTATTATTTAATACTTACTTAGCTTTACGCTGTCACCCTAGGGGGGTAGCCAGAGGCTACGGTCTCTGCATACCTCTTTCCTCTCGTCTCCTTTCATCAACCTCTTCCTACATACTATAAAAATGTCAGGTGGTAAGTATAAGAAAATACTTAATAACCATATTATTGTTCCTCTTTCACATATACACACTTCTAACACTTTACACAGCACTCTTAACACTGTTTCTATATAACACTTTACACTTTTACACGTTTTAAAACGCATAGTTCCAACAATGACACTGATTTTAAATACTTGAACACCGTCACAATTTTACACCTTACGAGAGGCAGAATAACGACGTACTGACTCAATCCATCAAAAACGTCACTTTTATTAGCCGTTCGCTTCCTCTTTTATAAATTATTATGTGGGTATTATTATTTTATTTTCTGAAAATACCCTCACACTGATAATTGTATTACAATACCCTCCGGTGTCTCTTACCGCTAACTTTCCCATCATACATCTTTTTTGTCATTATTTCGTCACTCATACGTTCGACATGCCCAAACCAGCGGAGCACGTTCTTCTTCATTCTCTTCGTGACGTCCTTGCTAGTACCTGCCATTCTGTGTATCTGTTCATTGCGGATACGATCAGCTAAGCTGACTCCGCATATTCCACGAAGAGATTGCATCTCCACAGCATTCATCAATCTTTTACTACCGTATATGAGCGTCGGTACGAACACTGCATTGTGTACGGCCAAACAAGCAACTGTGCCGACGTTTACCGTCTCATTAATGTAGCTAACGCACCATTGACCGTTACCAGTAGGAATTCGCCTTTTTAATTCCATCTCTTCGAATATATTTCCCAGACATACTACTTTATTAATTTGGTCTAGTGCCTTACCATTTACGCTGATCTTGCATTTCGTTATTTCTTCTTTTCTTGCAAATACCAGAAACTTTTTCTTAGTAGTTTAATTAATGTATCTTCAAAAGTGAATTCTAATTTAGTGGTTATATCTATTTATTAATTACTCATATAAAGTGATACAAAAAGTTTCATTCCATAGACAATCAAATATACCAAATGGACCGTAACTCGGAAAAAATATAACAATGTAATTAAAATAGAAGCCAAATTATACACACGACACTTTAAAAATCTTATTTGTTTTCAGACAGGCGTCGGTGGTCCCCTTCTATGCAAAACTGGCGACCGCGTGTCAATAGTAGGAGTCGCGGTATACCGAGAGAGTATCGTTGTCCTATTACCTGTATTCGAATGTATCTTAAATGCACTACGAGACCTACAAATCCGTTAAAAATTATATATTTTTTTATTATATAGAATAACTGTTTGATATTTTTTTATGTTTTTATCAATATTTTTGAATAAACGTAAGCAAACTTGTTTGAAATGTGTTTTTTTTTGTAAATAAAACCCAAATTATTCTCCTTTATACTTTATTTAATTTAATATTTTATAATTTGAAAAATAAATTGTGAACAGAATTTCATGAAATTTAATAACCACGTACACATATTACCGCTAATTTTCTAAAAGTCAAGACATGGCCATATTAACTTTCACGAAATGCTCAATCCAAAATGGAGCCAAAATAAAAAATACTATAGGAACTAGAAAGTAAACCTACTAATCACGAAACATTGGGAATGTCGAGATCTACTACACTGTCAACACTGTAATACAAATATTTAGATACGCCCCGTATAAATAAACCAAACGAATAAAAAAAAACTTTTCGCACTTTCTCGATATAAAATCGTAAAACCCTGAACCAGCAGCTTTAAAAATATATGAATTTTAACTCCTCCATATTAAATTTACTTGTTTAGTCTATTCATACATAGCTCTATAATTAATAATATTACTTGTATACATTATCTTATATAAAACGTTCTTTGGTGACGAACTTGAGGCAAAAATGTCGATACAAAGATTGTTTTAAAATCATAAATTTATAAAAAAATAACGTAAAACAAGTCTTACGAACAACAGCCATTTAAAAACTAAAATAAATAAACGTTTCTAATTTTCATAAGAACGCAGCTGTTATTTTGAAAAAAAAAAGTGTCCTATATAATGACTTAAATGTCTGTACTTTTGACAATTTCATAAAAAATCTAAATTAATATAAATGTCATCCACGTTCTCAATGTTTATACAACTATGAAATAAAACGACTATTACTAAAAAATAATATACAAAATATTAATACTCTGAGCATTTCACAGTAATAATAATGGGGGGGGGGTGTTATCTACTAATAAATGAATCAATCTATTTCTTCTAGAACATACGTACAATACTACATGTCAATAAAAAAAATGAATACTAAATGTTTTTTTTTACACTCACAATATTAAAAACAATAACTGGCAAATGCATATGATGTACTTACTTCCTTATAAAACATGTAATACAGATAATAAATATGCAATACTAAACGGTTATTCAGTTATACATTGTATACACAGAAGCCGCATCGTAATTATTAATTTTAAATTAAAATAATACTATAGTCTACATTCCATATAACAGCCAAGAATGGAGTGGTCCGTTATAGTGGGGAAAGTTATAATTAGTATTTTACTATTATGATTATTTTTTTTATATTGTATTTAAATATCAGGAATGTACACTATATTCTATAAAATAAGAATACAATTATATTTTTTATTACAAAACCAAATCAAAAAAATAATAAAATAATTTTTTTTTCGACTGTATACAAATATAACTAAATACCGTTGACAAGATCGTATATCACATTACGCTCAAGCTATCACGAGTGGCTCGTCGTCTGAGAAGCCGTGTATTGGCGGTACGTCGTCGTCATCTGAAAAAGAATTAAATTAAATTAAAAAAAAAAAATTAATGTTATGTGAAAATTTTAAAAACTACTATATTTTAAATAGATTTTTTTTTTTATTTGTACGCAGTTAAGATACACTTGACTGTGCACAGATGATGTAGTAGATTCAAATCTCATCTAAGAACATATTTCTAACCAAATAAGTATGCATGGAGTTTTTAAAAAGATTTTTTTTTTACCCAAGCTAAGTTTAACTGATTTTCGCTGCCTAAAATATTAACATGCTATATCTCCATTCCAGGTGATCCAAGATCAGAATGCCTATTAACATCTGTCCTATTATTAAACTTAAAATAGTGAGTACTACCCACCATTATCTATCTAATCCAAGTGGAAACTAGAATGCCTATTCACATATATATCTATATATATAAAATCGAAAGGTCACTCACTCATCACGAAATCTCAGAAACTACAAGTGCTAGGAATCTCAAATTTTGCATACGAGTTACTTATAGGACGTAGGTGCTCGCTAAGACGGGAATTTGCTATATTCGACTTCTAAGGGGTTGTTTTTGGGGTCGAAAGTTTGTATGAAACTTCGTTACTACAATTGCTAGGAGTCTCAAATTTTGCATAGACGTCACTAGGACGTAGTCATGGAGACAGAAATTAATAATAACATAGTTCACGCGGGTGTAACCGCGAGCGCGCCGCTAGTATATTATAAAACTTATAAAATTTAAAATAATAAAAACTATCCACCATGATCAATAGTCGCCTGCCCTCGCCTACTGTCATACCGCGTGGCGCCAAGTAGCAGCGAGTTGGAGAGGCGACGATGGCGTAGAGCCACGTGCAGCAGCGCGGCGCTCAACGCCACCGCCGCCACGCACGCCGCGCCCGCGCCCCACCATGCCGCCGCCGCGCCCCACACCGGGGTATCCATGTCGCCCGCTAGGGACTGTGCACCTGTTATAAGTAAAAAATGAATCAGCTTCACGCTGTATCCCGCACACAAGAGGGTAGGCAGAGGGAACCTAGTGTTAAGACACTCCGTTTCCAACACCACTTTCCACTGAATTTTGGAAGCATCATTTGTTGAGCTTTTGCCTCGACCCCAGAGCGAAGAAATGAAAATATAAATTTAAATAAATAATTTATTTCCTCGAGTGGGGATCGAACCTACAACCAGTCGATTTTATAGTTTAACTTTGTGCCGCTGCGCGCTGACTGACCTCATACGTTTCTTAATTTATTTCTTTTCTAAAAATAAATATTTTCAATCAACATACCAGCCATAGTTAAAACTTCACTCAGATCACTATAATATCCTTCCTCCGTAATCGCTCTAACGCTAACAAACAATGGTCCTTTGGGCGCATTGTCCGCCGTCATTATTAATGGAGAGAATTCTGCGACAGCTGTCTTTATGTTTTCATCTGGATGGAGAAGATCTTCGGGAATTTCCTTTTGGGAAACCAAGATTTGGTATTTGTGCCTGGAAATAAATATTGTAGGAATAATGTATAAGAAAATAACATTATTATATTATAGCACAGGTCTAAATCTCTTTGATCTAAATGTATATTCTTTTTTTATTTCATACTATGAAAAAAGTTTTCATTCATGATTTTCTTATTAATCTTGTCCTATGTAGTGCAGTATATTTAAATAATTATAACATACTGGTATATTGTGTATATATAAATTACTTTCACTACCTCAGTCNGAAGCAATTGTTAATAACCGATTTTATTACCATCTCTCATAATGTAAATATTTCTGCTCCAAACATCGAATCGGCACAAATAACTTCGAGTGATGAAAGTGAATTCGAACCTACGATTCCGAAAAAAAGAATGAGAGTAATTTCTGACAGTGTTTCCGTAATATATTACATATTTTAACCTGCCAATGCATTTTATTTTTATTTCTGTGTACACTTAAAAATATTGAAAAAAATCACAACTGTAAAATAGCAAAATTATGCATTTTCTGCAAACTTTTCGATTTACACGGTTTTGACTTGAAAAATTTTAATTTTCGATTTACACGGTTTTCTCAGGAACGTATCTACCATGTAAATCGGAGAATAGGTGTATTTAATTTTTTTAAAGCTTCACACTGTATCTCGCACACAGCACGGTAGGCCGAGGGAACCTGGTGTTAAGAGTCTACGTGAGTCACGTCTACCCGAATTTTCGAGACATTTTCACCATTTTACAAAAAATCGTTACAAGTCGTACTTAGGCACGGACGCGTTGTCGTCGGCGTGCTGCCAGCTGACCATGACGTGTCCGTTGGGCGACAGCCACGCCATGACGGCGCGCGGGGGCTCCACCTCACCGCTGCGGAACATCGAGCACGTGTGACTCGAACCCTTTTCTGATGCCTGGTGGGTTAAGTTATTTGAACATATAAAATTCAAACAAATAAATTGTAACTGATCGCTGTGATATACAGGATATAAATGAGTGTCTATTATTAAGGGGATCTGTCAATAAAATAGAATCCAAAACAATAATAGTCACAATTATCCGTTTTTACAATTACATTTGGCCATTTATTTATGCGTTTATGCACGCTAATTTCAGAAATAACGTAACCATTTCTAACGCAGTTTTCACTATTGTACTTTGGCAAGCTTCCCTTTAACATTTAATATAAGTTTTATCTTAATCGGTTTATAAATAAAAACAATACATCAATATAAAATGTTTTTTTTCGTAAAATTGCTACAAAATAACTGCTTTATTGAATTGAGTCTCTAATGTATAAATACTATCTTTGAAGATATTATAACACGAATGTAATTTAAGCGGGCGAAACCGCGAGTGGGTCGCTAGTACTAAATAGAAATAAAAAACAAATACTTACAAATACACAAATGTTAAACCGAGCGCCGATAGGAACACCTTCAATTAAGTGCACGAGGGACACGTTCTTGCTTGACTTTAGCTCGTAACGACTGACTTTGTTGTGTGTTAGCTCTGTTATGTCCAGCTAAATAAACATATGTAAAAAAATATTTTTAAACAGTCCAAACATAATGCAATTAATAATGTTTATAATTAATTCTTATTATATGATGTTAATATAAAAAAATATATGCAAATATAAATTTTAAGTAATGATTAAGTATATAATGCAGTTTTAATACAAAAAACCGTATTATACCGGCTATATTTAGATGCGCATTAGCGCTCACCGTATATGCCTGAACTCTTCTCGACGACGACACTAAATTCAATACGATTCTACTAGTTCTGCCTTCAAAATTCGTTAAAAAATATTATAATAGTTCTAGACAGACCGAAATCAAGAAGCAAATATAGAAAGATTTTGTCCAATATATTATAAAATTTAATTTTAATAATAACATGCTTACCCTATAAGCTACTGGCTCTTGTATGACATCACAATTCGCTTTCCACAAGATCTGCAGTTCACCCTTCTGAACATCGAATATAAAGTGTAGATCCTTTACAGGTGCCCTTAGTAACAAATAAAGAAAAAATTAGCTATTAAATAAGTGAACATATAATATTATAATAAATAAAATTGTCTTTCGTTTGAAGTTGTACTATATATTTAAAAAATATATTTAGATCTATAAAATATAAAAACCAATACATACTTAGCATTCTCTCGCGTTATAATTTCCTTCATGGCGAAAGGTCCTCCGCGCAGCCCTACTATGAACATATAACTTTCGCACGCGTGCAATCCTTCTATTAGTACACTTGTATTCTTCGTTATCATTTGTGTTACTGTAACAATAAATGTAAAACTATATATAATTATCATCTAAAAACACGTCACATCAAAATTTCTAAAGTATACTTACATTTAATATAAAAGTATTCTAAAAAAATATCAATTGACAAGGAAAGCATGAAAGTAATATTTTTTTAGGCAAATACATCTAATTGTATTTTGAAAACAAAATTTTATTGTTATACTTTCATATAAAATACACAAAGTATAGAGGGTATTTACTATTACAAATAAAAATAAGAATTAAAAAAAAACAACTTACCATTATTCTTCCACTCAGGCAAATGAATGTAATTCACTTCATATTCCAATTCCTTGTTTTTATATCTGTAAGCGGTGGGCGCAGACCAGGACACGTGTACGGAAGTGCGTTTCTCCTTAAGTAAGACCGCAGTTACGTTAAGTTTTTCATCGGGAACCCCTTCAGTTTTTAATGGTATTGTGAATGGATCACCCATTGTTGTGTTTTTGTATGCTCTAATGTCAATGTAGACTGTGATGCCGGGTGGGAGATTTGTTACTGAAATTAGATTATATACTTGTTAAGCATATACGATGTTTATATATATTTTGATTGTCTATAGGCATTTATATCCGGAAAATATATTATTTATTGCAGATTTAAAATATGTAGCATTCTTTTAAATCATAAAGATTTGTCCATGCTAGAAGCAAATTATGAAAGATTTTTAAAAAATCATACGTCGTCAGTCTCATATGTGCTGTATGACAAAATGTCACTCACACATACAGACGGAAACATACATCGTCATAAATATCATAAAGCGCGCTGTCATAATAGTACAGTTGAAGCCGCGTTGAAGTTAACTGTAGATGGCTGCGCAGATTTAATTCTATTTTTACATTTGATTATTTGCTCCCCTAGTTAACAATGCGTAAAATTTCAGATAACGTAACTTGAGAGCGCCCACGACTCATCGACCGTACTGTAAATATGACGCTTCGTTGTAAGCACATGCACACAAGCGCACAATTTCGTACATACAGATGGCAACATTCGTCAGCAACAGTAGTACATATGACATGACGTCACGTCACGCACACACTCACCGTTGAGCGCGTTGTCGGCGGTGCGCATGACGTCGCGCGTGCTGTAGCCGAGCGGCAGGCGCAGGTGCACGGCGTATCCGTCGACGCCGCGCAGGCGGTGCCAGCGCAGCGCTACGACGCCGGGCGCAGGGCGCGACACGCTCGCGTTCACGATGTCGTCCACGTCGCTCACCTCGTCGAACGTCATGTTCGCTATCGGAGTTGATTGGGACGTGAGAGCGCCGTTAGTGGCTGTCACCTATTTGTATCATAGAAAATATTATTTATGGTTATAACCAATATATTATGGTATGGGAGACTGTTGAGTTACCCCCTAACACGCAATGTCTACAAAATTAGGTAGAAAGTAAGAAACGAAGTATCTTACCTCTTGGTTATCCGTTAACGCCATGCTATACGTTAGAAACAGCGTGAACAAACATTTTATTTTCTCCATTTCTCCTTGCCTTTCGATTTTCCTTTTTAGGGACACTATTAGATCAATGTTAAAACCCCATTTTATTTATCTAAACTTGCAATATCATTATTGGTTATTCCTTTAAAGTTTAAATCATGATTATGTAGACTTGTATGCCAAATTCAACATATCACGAGAAAAAAATACATTCAACGGAACGTGGGTGTACCCCAGAGTACCTTAAAATCTGCCTGCCTACCTTGCTATATGCGGAATACCGCAAGTTAAAATAAGAAATAAATAAAAAGAAACATACCCAAAACGAATAATTCTTGTTTGGCTTAAAGAATCCCTCCAGCACAATGGACATAGGTTTATTATCCTCTGTGGCGGGAATCAGTCTTTCTATGGGCGGCAATGGCGGTACGTAATATACTGTGTACGAATGTATAACACCGCGGGGTTCCGCTGGAGGGTCCCATATCAGATTGACTCGTCTGCCTACCATTTGTCGTACTGTTAAACGACGAGGTGGAGATGGTTCTGGAATCAAAATGTACATTTGAATAATTTTTTTGGAAAAACTATTTTTTATTTAAAAAATATTATTATTGTACATAGTATTTGTATTAACAATATCTAATATAATACATATTGGATTTATAATATTAATTAAATTCAACTGAAGTCAACACCACGCTTTGTCTTCTCAACGGAACTGGACAACAAAAATAGTTCATTCTTCAGTTCAGTCAGACTCTGTTCTATTGTGCCAGTACGGAAATATGTATATAGGGAAATATTACAAAAATATTTTTATTCATACGTGAGCAATATCTAAGAATACATTGTATAGTGAATTTATTAAGACCAAAATGTATATAAAAAATAAACTGCATACCTCCTTCCCCAGTCACAGTAGAAACATATTTATCAGATCTGTATATCTTTTTGGTCCTGCTGTCCTGGATGTATACTGTTACATTATATTCGGTAAACGGCTCAAGTCCATTGAATCTTAAATAGAATAAAATTAATATATATATCTCATTAATATATAAATCACTCTATAATACTTATTATACACTTGGAAGATTTTTTTATATTTAAAACTAGCGTTTACGTTTGCCACCGTGGCCAAACAACTGTTTTACTTCACTTTACTTTTCAATTTCGGTATAGATATTCTGATCTTTAAAATGATAATGTTATTAGAACACAGAGAAAATAATTCAAATAAATACACAAATAGTAGAGCGAGTCACTATTAAATAATAAAAAACAAATGACAAGTCTACCTATAAACACTTTCATTGGTCCAAGTCATATTTTTCCATGTTCCTTCACCAATCTTAGATATAGATGGCAAGAAGTTCATTACAACAAGCTTTTGTTGCGGCACCCAACACGATATTAGGAAACTGGTCGCATTTATTGAGAATTGATCCACCCCAATGCTTATAGACTGAGAAATAAAACATAATATTAATTATTTATTACTTAACAAAATCAACTTAAAAGATAGAAATAAAATTTAAGTGTGTTAGTCGATAGTTTAATCCCTATCAGGAAAATATCTATATTAGAAAAACACTTTCACTTCTTACAAATGCGACAATGATGGAAAAGGCAGAAAGTGGATAATGAAGTGATTACACTTCAGGTAGTGGGGGGCTGATGGTGATAGAGTTATTAAACCCACACCACACGCATAATGCATAAGAGTAAAAAATCCATATAAATAAATAAAAAAAATATAAATGTGAATGTTTATAAGGATGGATTGAACTTGATTGATGACCAAATTTAGGTGAAAGTACCTAAAGTTACAGTAGCTTATAATTTAGAACACACAGGCAAAAATTTATGTAAAGAGTTATTATATTTTGGATATAATATAACAATAACTCTAAGCGGGTGAAGCCGCGTTTAGGTCGCTAGTAATACGCACGTTATAAAATGTTCCTTTATCTTCATTAGTACAATTGGCCTCGTCACTGCCATCGTAGCAGTCTTGATGTCCGTTACACACTTTGACTTGCCAGAGGCATTTGAGACCATCGTCGCATTGGAAGTATCGAGATGGACAGCTTGATACGTTCCTGTGTTTCTGTTTGAAATAAAATAATTTTAATTAAAACTTTGCATTTCATGTTATGTGAAAAGTAAGTAAATGATCCTTATAAAACTCAAATGTTTTACAAAATAATAAAATGTAAGTTTCTCAATATTTTAATTCCTAACTATATAGTGACATATTATGTAAATTGTAATTATGACCTTAAAAATGTATATATTTTGAAATTTTGCCTTCAACAACCTTTAAGTTTTCAATAAATACATATTTTTATATTTTCTTTCAAACAACTCCATAAAGATTTTTACAAAGTTTTATCACCTAAACACAATAAACGAACACCTACAAATCTAATTACATTAAAACCTTTAAAACAACATACATATATCAGGTGCAAACTAACACAAATCACGTACCGCTCCACAATAAACCTCATCACTGCCATCAGCGCAGTCGCGCACACCGTCGCACAGTTGCACGTCGCGCACACACGAACGCGCGTCCGCGCACGGCGTGCTGTCCGCGGGGCAAAGGGGTGGCGTGCCGGCGGGAGAGGGGGAGGGGGAGCCACAGTTGCGCTCGTCCGAGCCGTCGGTACAGTCAGCCATCAGGTCGCATACCCACGAGAGCGGGATACATACACCTGGTGTCAAAGTTTTGTTAGATTTGTAGCACAAAATAATAAAAAAAAATGTAAGAGTGATGTGAAGGTTTCTAAAAAAACCCTATCGGTTGAATGTTACAAGTAAATTGTTGTTATATCTTCGCTTCTACTATGTAGGAGTAAAGCGAACTCCTCCTAGATATAATTGAATACATAAAAACCATTGATAAAAATATACTAATTAATTAAAATTAATAAAAATTAAGTTTCATTCTTAGAAATCAAAATTTTTAAAATTGTTAGGGAAAAAATACCGAGAATAATGTTTTTACTCACCAGGTGCACAAGTAAACTGAGATTTACTGCACTTATGTCTTGTAGCGTCGTGTTCAGGACTCACAACAGGTTTCTCAGGATTCACTAAGCCACAGAGTAATTCATCAGAATTATCTCCACAGTCGTTGATACCATCGCATCGCCACCAATATGGTAGACAATTGCCATTGTTACATCTAAACATCCAATCTAAACAAGATCCATTGTGTGGGAATACTGGTGTTTCTGTACTGGGTCTGGGTATTAATTTTGTATGCCCTACTGAAGAACAGTTCTTCTCGTCTAACGAGTCTACGTCGCTGCAATCGTTTTCGCCATCGCATACCTAAAAAAAATTTATAAATATTAATATTATAGTACAAGTTTTTGTCTTTGTTTCTTATTTAAAAAATAATATTAGCATTAAAATATGTCATATAATTATTCATAATTCATAGGGTGCGGTGAAATAATTAGAATAAGATTTATTTATAGGTTTGAAATTTACAAGATAAAACATATGTATGTGCAACATACGGTTTAGCCAACAAAAACAAAGTACCACATTGTGCAGACTTACAATGTCTTATTTTAGCCAAGAAATCGAAAACACTATCATATTGTTCCGAGGGTTAGGTAGTAGTTTGTTGTAATTTTTTTTTTATGATATGGATATAAATTTCCATTCTTCAGAATTTCCTTTGATTTGTGTTGTAAGTTGTTTTTGTTAAATTTCATACAAAATGCAGCAAAAACAATGCATAACACTCACTCACCCATGACATGTAGATGCACTTGCCGCTAGGACAGCGGAACATGTAGGGCGCGCAGGTGGAGTCCCGACAGCGCTCGGCGCCCTCGTCCTCTCCGTCGGGGCAGTCGCGCTCGCCGTCACACACCCACGAGTTGGGGATGCACTGGCCGGCGGTATCGTTGCCGCAGAGGAACACGTGGCCGGAGCAGCGGAGCGAGTCGACGCGTTTTGGTTGATTTTGCTATAATTGAACAAATAAAATTGATAAAAGTACGACGAGTCGTGGCCGCCTTGAAATTACGCTTTCTGAACTTTTGTGCATTGTTCGCTTGCTAAAAAATAATAAAAACATCCGAAAATCAGGCCTACGCGGCTATGCATAGCTAGACTCTTCAGCGCTCTTCTCTGTAAATTGTATCTATCTCATAAGGAAAATATTAAAATATATAGCCAATAACAGCCAGAACTTGATTATCAAAAAAAATTGTTGTTATGTAAATGTTTAATTAATTAATGTCTTCAAAACAACAGTCCTATTCAAATAGTACCTAAATAAAAAATATATAGTTCATATAATAGAAAATTTTACTTACCGCACAGTTCTTTTCGTCGGATCCGTCCCGACAATCGTTATCGCCATCACAGAGCCACCTCTTCTCTATACAGTTTCCGTTGGCACATTGGAATTGAGTATCAGTACAATTTTGTTTGCCGCAATCTGAAAAAAAAAAACAATATTTAGAGTTGTAATACAAATATAGATAAATAAAAATGTAGGATGTATTTTTACAAAACAAGTAAATATATAATCAATTTTATTATATTATAAGAGGTAGAATACTACAAGTGAATTTTTCAATTGTACTCTTCATCCAGCTTTATGCAGAATAGGTTGACAACTTAAAAAAATAAGCGAATTCTATGAATTAGGCGAATTACACAACATACCCTTCTCGTCGGACATGTCCGCACAGTCGGCGTCGCCGTCGCACCGCCACGTGGGCAGGTAGCAGCGCTCGTCGCAGGCCAGCATGGGCGGCGCGCACGCGCACCCTTCCTCATCGGACATATCGCCGCACTCGTCGTTGCGGTTGCAGCGCCACGTGTTCGTTATGCAACGGCCGTTGCGGCAAGTGAACTCCTCCTATGTTCGGTGTTTTTTATGGTTCATAATTATGGCAATTTATAATAATAGGTACATATATAAAAATTATCAAAAGTACATCTATATGACACTAACAAAAAGAGATCACTTTTGTATCTTTTTTTTTGTATTCAAATTCAAAATGTTCTTTATTCAAATATACTAGATATAAGCACTTTTGAAGGCAGTTCNCCGCACAGTTCTTTTCGTCGGATCCGTCCCGACAGTCGTTATCGCCATCACAGAGCCACCTCTTCTCTATACAGTTTCCGTTGGCACATTGGAATTGAGTGTCAGTACAATTTTGTTTGCCGCAATCTGAAAAAATACTTGAACTTAAATTATGATTGGCTACGTATATCAATGTTTGTACTAATCAATATATGTATAAAATAATTCTATGAATTGAGCGAATTACACAACATACCCTTCTCGTCGGACATGTCCGCACAGTCGGCGTCGCCGTCGCACCGCCACGTGGGCAAGTAGCAGCGCTCGTCGCAGGCCAGCATGGGCGGCGCGCACGCGCACCCTTCCTCATCGGACATATCGCCGCACTCATCGTTGCGGTTGCAGCGCCACGTGTTCGTTATGCAACGGCCGTTGCGGCACGTGAACTCCTCCTGTGTTCGGTGTTTTTGATGAGTCATAATTATGGCAATTTATAATCATAGGTAGAAAAATAAAAATTATCAAAAGTACATCTATATGACACTAACAAAAAGAGATCACTTTGGTATCTCTTTTTTTTGGATTCAAATTCAAAATGTTCTTTATTCAAATAGACTAGATATAAGCACTTTTGAAGGCAGTTCTGCTGAGAAGAGCCGACAAGAAATGTATAAGAATAAAAAGGTTAAACATACCGGAGAACAAGATCCCGCTTGTTTCGGACAAGTCATGTTCGGAGCCGGTTCTAAGCCATTGGGACACATACATTTTCCATTAACCTTCTTGAAGCCATCGGGACACAGGCAGCTAAAAGTATTTTCAGGACCGCCTAAGCAAAGATTCTCACAGCTAGTGTTCTTATAAGAACACGCATTGCTTCCATGTTGCATGAAATACGCAAACACTTTCAAATCCATCAGACCGGATAAAGTATCATTAATCGTTATTATATTAGCTCCCGTATCTTTATCCGCCATAAATATCGACTTTGTTTTCCAATCGTCCCAGTACATTTGGTTCTTTAGAACAGCGACGGCAAATGGATGGGCCACTTTCTCATCATTCCAAAGAATCCTTCTGAAATATTGCCCATTTAAGTCTGCACTTGCTATGTAATCCTCCATTGCGTCCACCCAGTAAATTCTATCAGCCATTTGGTCAATCGTTATTCCGTTAGGCCATTGGACTATCGGTTTTGTGAACAATTTCTTAACATCCGTTCCGTCTAAGTTTGATCGAGATACTGAAGGGGTGCTACGATCCCAATCTGTCCAGAACAGATAACCGGCTTTTGGATGCACTGCTATTCCGCGGGGTTTAGACAGTACAGTAGAATCTAATATGGTAGCTCGTAATCTTCCCTTAGCCGTAAGATCCGTTCTAACTGCTTCTATTTTTTTCCGTATTCCGTCGACGAAGAAAAGAACGTTCGATATCCAGTCCAAAGCCATTCCTTCTATACTCGCTAAATCACTATCAACAACGACTTCCTGAGCTTGACCTTTGCCAAAACATTGTCGACTAATTTTATCAATTTCTATATCAGCCCAGTATATGCAGTTGTTTTTCATATCAAATTCAATAGCGACAATATTTCTTTGACCCTGAACCGGGATGATAGTGGAATTGTCTGATAAATCAATTCGTGCAATCTTGTCCCGTAGTGCGACTAGCATGAACTCTTGCGGCTCCTCGATAGGACAAGGAACTACTTGAGGTTCGTAGGGCATGTAATATGATGAAATGCATACATCGCCATCAATTTTTCTATAACCTTTAGTCCTAACGTAGCTTTTTCCTGGACGACAATCAGTCGAGACTGCAAACGGATCAAAATTCAAACTTTGATTCCGCACGCAAATATTATTAGACAGTACAAAACCAAAATCACATTCGTAATCTCGTCTGCTACATTCACATCGTTCTTTTTTAATCGGCCTATTGTATCCAATACCGTTGTGACAGTTTGTGTGGGCGATTCGTCGTTGGAACGTATCTCGCATACCTAAGACACATGAGACATGGGAGTTAGGAGGAGTTGGGGACCAAAATTTGTAATCCTCATCGGTACAATTACGTTCAAAAGTGTGTAGTAAGTCTATAGTAATAATAATCCATTGATGTTGTTCGTTGGCGGAACCAAACATAGTAAACGTTGTTGTGTTCTCCCCTGGTTCTGTCATTAGTCCATATATTCTAAGATCGTCCTCGTTGAACCTGGAAATATTTTACTTATATCAACACTAATCTATAGTTTTTCAATAAATAAATAATAACATTATAATTACTGATAATATTACAATCACCAATTGTATGCTAATATCACGTATGAGCTTAATTGTACATGACATTGATCCCACGTGACCGTTATCAAATAAGTACTGTTAATATAAATTCTGACGAATATAACAACGAATACTCTGTCCAGTACTTACTGATAAGAATTCCAGTCCATTCCTTCGTTTGTTGAATACAATATCTTCCGTGTTTCGCCTCTCGTTTTGAAATATTTGACTGCAACCAACACACCTCCGTGATCGCCGTAGTTAAAGAAATAATAATCTTTGAGTATTCTCTTCCATGTCAGTCCTGCATCTCTACTGATGTAAACACCGGGGATTCCCTTGAGAGATTTTCCTAACACTCCAGTCGCCATTATAATACCCGGGGCTGATTTCGAACTCATAATACTTGCTGATCTGTAATGAAGTTAAATAAGTAACATTTTCCTCTAATATAGCCAGAAAGCAACACAGATATGACGAATACGACGTGCGGTTTTTGTAGGTGAAATGGAATTTTGATGTAAGGCACGATTTTAAAAAACCTGTATGACTGCGTGCACACCCTCAATAAACATTCTATGTATATTTAAACATCAATGCCTCATGTAATCTAGCCGAATGGATTAAATTGACAAAACATCAGCATACGCCGTTAGGCACCCTTTTTAAAAACGTAAATTTCACAAAAACAAAAAATATATCCAAAAATGTTGCATATCAAGTAAACAAAAAAAACTATGGAAAAAGCCACCCGTGCTTTGCAAACCAGATATATATTTAAACCACATTCTCTATAGCTTAGTGTTTACCTCATTTCATCGTTCATGATATATCCTGGTTGGCTGTAAAAAATGTATCTCTATTACATGCCGTTCATCTACTTGCGTATCATTCGTTTCGATTATTTGAATCTTGACAATCATTCTCTAATAATTTTCGCAGTTTAATTTAGTATTTTTCGTCATAATATTAATTACATAGAAGATTTTTTGTCGAATATAATGGGTTTTCATTCTAGGTTACAATTTAAGTATCTGTATAAAAGCTGTCTTTTTTTAACATTTTTAAAGTGTTATCCACACTTAGGAAAGAAAAATACTTAGGTATTTAGAAAATTTGAACGTAGCAGGACTCGAATCTGCGCCTCCAGGACAGTTTCCAGGAGGTGCGGGTTCTAAATAAGCAATTAAAATATGTCTGACTCTACAAGTTTGTAGTGAGTTCAAAGCCATGAGCCATCCAGAGTACAATCCTGGTTTGATAAAACAAAATATTATACTACATTCGGGACCAAGACCTTGCAAGAAAATTTTATAGCTTTGTCTACTTTAGGCTCATTAACTAAAATAAGCAAGAACGAAAGGGACGATATGACAATAATAACAACAACATATTTGTGTGCATTGAATATAATCGAATTTAAAACTAATTAGTAATGTCAAATATTGATAAAAAATGTTATGTTGTAAAAAACGTTATACTGAAGATTAAACATAGAAAGATAATATTTTTGATTAAAAAAATATCTACTTATATGACGCTTTGAAGTAACAAAATTTTTGTTTTTATACTTGGCTACATAAGAGTTTATGTTCATTTTCATAAAAGGACTATGTTTTAAATATTTATGTATAATTTTTTACATTGGTTTGTATAATATTTATGCAATATAAAATTTAGATATTAAAATAACTCCACGATATCGGCAAGACATTTTCTAATGGAGAAAACTTATATATGTTACCTATACTGTATAATGCAATTACCGTGTATAAGTCAACAGGTAAAACCTTATTCAACAACAGAGGTTGTTTAATTGAAAATCTAAAAATTACTAAGTTAATTTGGTAATAGTAAAATGTCATCTGTGTTTATATAAAATAATTACAGTGAGACCGTCGTGGCGCAGCGGCACAGTAAACGCGGCGGTTGTAGGCTCAATTCCCGCTTGGGGGAATAAAACATAATTGTACAGCGTGAGGCTAATAAAAAACAAAAATATATAAACAAAATATATCAACATATTTAGGAAGAAACAAGACATACACCGACCGGTATTTATTTAATAGGGAAAGTGATAACATTTACTTGGCAACCTCACGCAAAATATCTATAGGTATGCTTAAATATAAAGAGGTTATCATGAAACAAGAATATTAACCTTGACCTTATCTGTTTGGTGTGTATTACACATATGTTTAAATACTGACAAATTTCTTATTACATTTATTATATAACAGGAAGAAATGACTATTAAAAATTTAAACCTATAAATTTTGACATTAGGGGTTGTCCATTAATCACGTGAGGCTTGAAAGGGGGGGNCATAGACGTCACTAGGACGTAGTCATGGAGACAGAAATTAGTAATAACATAGTTCACGCGGGTGAAACCGCGAGCGGGCCGCTAGTTTATTATATAACAGCAAGAAATTAAACCTATAAATTTTGACATTATTTGCAAAATAGACTTTAGACTATTTACTATAACTTATGTAACTAGATTTTTCCTGCTTTGACACAATAAATAATAATTCTAGACAGTATTTTTTTTAAATATTCCATTTATATGATAAAAAAATACATACAATATATATATAAATATGTAACTACAGTATTGTCGTTATCGTCAATAATTTCCTTGTTTTGCACGTAAGAAACATAATGTTCTTGAATAAAATGAAGTGGAATGTGACGTTGTTCGTATTAAAAAAATACATTCTTTGTCTCAATTCTCACAGCTATGCTATAAAAAAAATGAGTCCCATTGGTTTCCGCTAAAAATATTTAATGAAACGGAAATGGTAAAAACCAATTATGATTTCAACTTTAGGAATAAATGTTTTAATTGCAGCTTGGTTAATATTTTTTAATTTCTATATAAATCTAATAGAGAATTTTGGTTCAACGAAAATTAACATTTTTTGTTAAAGAGTCATTAATATAAAGGTGAATAGTGTATGCCCTAATTCCATTGTTTGATATTATAAACAATGATACGATAACGTAAGTAGAATTGTATACCTACAAAAGATAGTATTACATTACATACAAGTGCAAACTGCCAAGTTGCTATAATCTTTGGTTTTGTAATAAATTGTGCATTTCAAAAACAAAACCTAAACTATCAGTTATACTAAAAAAAATAAAGAAAGTACAGTACGTTCGGCGAGTTGTGGCCGCCCTGAATTAGGGTTTCCTGAACTTTCATGCATTGTTTACTTGGGATAACAAAAGTTAGAATAATCTGGTGGCCAGGACTCGTCAAGCGTACTATACCTACATAAGTTTCTTCTCTACAAGTCAGCTATTCGCATCTTTAGTGCACGACACGTACATGTAATAAATGAGATTAGTAAATTTGATTATACAATTACCTTGTAACTGGATATAGCTGACTGAATTTCTGACACAAGTGTAAGCTGCACGAGTTCTCCATGTGACAGTTAAGAGGTTTTCCTGTGAAAAAAAATATTATATAAGTAAAAAGTACAATCCATCGTAACTCAGTGCGAGAGCATCTGATACACACAAAGGCTTTTGTGGGTTCGATCTCCACTCGGGAGAATAAATTATTTTCAATCTAATGTTCTGGCAAGACAAATAGTAGCATTTTTGACAATTAAAGAAAAAAAATCTTTATTGCAACTAATAAAAAAATACACATGACATTTAAGTTTCATAATGAGTTGAGTTCCATTTCCAATCGGGAGTTATTAAAGTTAATAAGGTTAAGGTATGGAACACAAGGTGTGTGTGTTCTACAATTATAAATAACCAAAAAGTTGATAGCAGTAATCACTGAGTTTTTTAGTAAGCCAATCTCATATTTACAATATAAGAAAATGGAGAACGGAGTGTCTTAACATTAGGTTCTATCTGCCTACCAGCTGTGTGCGGGATACAGCGTGAAGCTGATTTCTGATTTTTAATCCAATATGGGAAACATATGTAATAAAAAAAATACTATAACTTTAAAAAAACATTTTTTAAAAATATACCACGTGATATTCATCAGAATGTACTTATCATTTATAATTTACAATTCACAACTTAATAGCCATGTTAAATTGCGGCACTTTCTTGCCGGTTTGTTAACTTTTACAATTACAACTAAATCAAGATTATATTAAGAATTTATAATAAATGTAGATATAAAAAATAAAAAATAATATAAATATAAAAAATAATTGAATTATAAATGTTTAATATAGCATGGATCTGGTGTAGAAAAACTTTAAAAACATATTTCCTACCATTTTCATCTTCAGTGGGTGGTTTAATAGGAGACCACGTGACACCGTGGTCGAACGAAATCAGCGATATAAGGTGGTCTGGTTCTATATTGGATCCTTGAGTCTTTTGATTAACTTTGGATGCTATGTAAATCCCCTTTAACCCTTCAACACGATACAGATCGGTGAACGGATCCTCTGTTACATCTCTGAAATGAAAGTTTGTGTTATATTTATGTAATAATTTTGTTTGGAAAAATAATTTGGTAATTTTTAAATGGATAGTTTGAAGCAGGAAGAAGTTTTCAGTGACTTTTTAAGTTCAATATTCTTAGAATTTAGTGGACTTCAGTAAAATCTTGAAAATATACACTAACTTTTGTGTACTACAGACATTGGCACCTTCATTTTATTACCGTTATCTAGGTATCGATAGACAATACATCATTCAAAACAATGAAGCATAAATAAGGCAAAGTGAAATTGAATAGAGGGAATCATTTACAGTACTCTTTTTCAGTATTCTTTGGCGACGACGACGGCTATAATATAAAGAAAATAAGATATAAAACTGTAGAAAACGATAAGGAAGGAATTTTCATCCTTGTATTTAAATATACATACAATAACAAAGAAACATTATCAGTTTTAACCTGTATCACAATTTTCAACGTAATTTTAATTATAATTGAACTGAAGAATTGTATATTATAATGTATATTATATAAAATATATTTCTTAAAATTTAATTCTACTCAGAACTAGGTACCTGGTAAACAGGAAAAAGTTTGTAGAAAAATCAAATTGTTTTTCCTCTTTGTTACTCGCTGCTATATACTAAGTACTAAGAATTAAGAAATAGAATTACTTCCTTTATAAAGGCTAACTACGGTGCTTCAGAACTTATTTCATAAATTTATACTATATACATTTTAATTATAAGTTTAATTTAAAAAAAGTTAAACCTGGCTTTAGAAGCTATTCAACGTTACCCAACTGTCTTGAAAATAGTTTGTTCACAGAATTATATGAACTCCTAGCGACCCAAATGCAGCATCGTCCATTTAGAAATATGATTTTTAACCTATATTACTCTGAAGTTTCATCTAAATCGGCTCAGCACTTTTAGCGTGAAAGTTGTACAAACAACGTGTCTTCCCTACACTAAGTTCTCTCTGTCTACCCTTCTATGCGCGGGATACAGCGTGAAGTTGATTTTGATTTATTTAAAATGACCAATGATTACTCACTCCAACCAGCTGTCCTTCCAGTTACCATCAGGGAAATAGCACAAAATCTGCTCCAAACTCAACACAAAGTTGTACTGAGTGAACTCTTTGTTTATTTCCGATACGTACAAATTGGCTAAGCTGTCTGTGTGCATGACAGAGACAAATATACGTTTGTCAGTCACATCTGCTACGTGGAACTTGTTCAGGTCGAGTTCAGTCTGGAACTCCGCCTTGAAAAATGGCCCACGTTGATGTGATATGTAAAGATCTAGGGAGTTTTTCTGAAACATACAAATTATCATTAATGAATATAATATCAGAGCTAAAATAACATATTGCTTATATTGCCTGGTAGCGGCACAAGGGTATGACTGTAACGCGACGGTTGTGGGTTCGATCCCCACTCGAGGAAGTGAAATATTTATTTACGTTTGTTTTCATTTCTTCGCTCTGGTGTCGAGGCAATACGCGGCGTTGAGTTGTGCCACCCAACAATCAATGCCTCCATTATTCAGCAGAAAGTGGGGAACGGAGTGTCTTAACACTAGATTCCCTCTGCCTACCATGCTGTGATACAGCGTGAAGTTGATTTTATAATAATTATATAGTATCGGTGAATAAGTCGCCAGAAAAAACACTACTAAAGTAGTAAACAAATAGGAAATATAATAAAGCCATACAATATGTTAATTCATTCATTCGTTCATATCCATAAAAAAGTTCAGAAAAACAAATGTAAAAAAAAGTATACATAAATTAATTATTATTGAATCGTTATACGATAACGTTGCATCGTTCTACTATCAATTCAATCGATCGGACAACCCGACAAATGATTCATGTGACCGTGCATCCTTTACTAAAATGTTTGAAATTATATATATATAAATACAAATATAAAGTTTTTCAATTCCCGTATACAACGTAGTATTACAAAAGTTGTATTTAAAATCTAAAAAGGTAAAAATGTATTAAGCATCAAGTCACTTTTTTAATTGTCATTTCAACTATTCTCTTTCTTATGATCTTCATAAATATATAAAAAATAGTAACGTATATTCACCTTCTGAAAGCACTCATTGACTAAAAACATAAATAATACCACCTAAATTTGTCTACTTTACAATAAAAATATTACTAAGAATATATCGTGATATAATAGCATTAGAAGAGTAAATTTGACTTTCCTACTAATATTATCAATGCCTACATCTAAATCTGGGCTTCTCATATAAGTATAACATTTTAAAAAGTAGAACATTTCTCGACCTTCAAGCGAGGTCANAAAAATGTATTAAGCATCAAGTCACTTTTTTAATTGTCATTTCAACTATTCTCTTTCTTATGATCTTCATAAATATATAAAAAATAGTAACGTATATTCACCCTCTGCCAGCACTCATTGACTCTAAGGAAGCGAAAACAACTATTATAAACATAAATAATACCACCTAAATTTGTCCTCTTAACAATAAAAATATTACTAAGAATATATCGTGATATAATAGCATTAGAAGAGTAAATTTGACTTTCCTACTAATATTACCAATGCCTACATCTAAATCTGGACTTCTAATATAAGTATAACATTTTAAAAAGTAGAACATTTCTCGACCTTCAAGCGAGGTCAACTTAATTTAAATATAGCTTAGTAATTTCTTTGTTATTAATAAGTATTAGAATATAAGTATAACAAAGAAACTAAAAGGTTAAGATTTAAAATAAAAGATTTTTAAAATAAATTTAATTGTATGTGATTAATAGTTTTAATAACTAGATTCAAAAAAGAAATATATTAGTCAAAGAACTAGGAACACATTGATATATTAGTTCACTGCAACTTTAATGAATCATGTACTCTGTCAATTGAGATATGTATAAGCAATCCGTTAATTTACATAGAAACTCTGTAATGATTCATTAGCATCTAACAGTCTCTATAAAAAAAAATAAAAATAATAATTAATTTGAGGAAAAAAAGCTGCTTAATCAATCAAATAAAGGCATTAAACAAGATATTACATTTAAAAAACCGAATATAAATTAAGAAATATGTAAAAGAATAAAATTATGCAGATATTAAATTGCTAATTATTATCCTTTTTATCTGTGACATTTAAACTGAAACGACTCGACTAAAAAAAACCCAAATGTAAACACTTGTCATATGGCGTTTTACATGACTCACTGTATATATACTTCCTACTAGGAATAGGCACAATTTAAATATGATTCACATTAAAATATTCAATATATTCTTTTATTATAAAATACCGTTTTCCGCATACTTAAATAATTTTTAAATTTATTATTTATAAACATTTTAATTTCTGCTAATAAGTGTTTTGATAGCCAGAGGTTATCATTTGTTACTATCGATCAATCAAAAACATAGTAGTATACTTCACATACCCATATACATATACATTCGTTTCGTTCCCCTTCTCAAAAAGGTACTAATATAAAAAGAACTGTTAAACACGATAGAAGCAAAAAAAGATACAATTAACGAAGTAGTTTATAATAACTGTGAACAAGTTAACTGTTAAAAAAAATGTTTCCATTTAACCTTGACATGTTTAAGAACTCCTTTAGAAAATTAAATAGTACAGAATAATAAATTGAAATCCTTACAAATATGACATTTATTATATTTTTGAAAAGAATCTCGTTTTTTTAATTAAAATATGAAATAGGTAGATATATATATAAAAAGCCATATTAAAGTATTGAGTTAAATATAAAAAAAATATTACTAACCAAAGAGTATTAACAAACTGTTACGTAGATATGTATGTACCTACAGGCATACATACATCCACAATCTATTATCGATGAAATTTGATCGCAGTATATTTTATCAAGTGGAATTCCCACTAGAACAATATGACTGTTTGTTTGTGAAAGGTAAACATTTCAAGTAATATAAAGCTATCATAGTATAATAAGCACTTCCTAGGTTCCCGGTACTTAATTTTAGTCTAAACAACGATAACCTAATGCAAGCATTGTGAAAGTCGACACCTTGGTGACCCATTCAACACTTATGTGGCTGTATAGTGTTCGATAAGAGTAAAGTGGTTAGGAAGAATGGAATTTTAAGTAAAAAAAAACCTAAGGTTGCTGCTAAAATATATGACACTCCTTCCATTTTCCGTACCACGCCTACCATTAATAAAAAAGACGCGTGAAGATAAAAAAAAAACAAAAAAAATAATTTCTTTGTTCAATTAGTTACCCTATTGTTTTCTAATATAAAATAGTATAAAAACACAGTAATCCTATTATTTAGACGTAGCTTCTAGATAATGTACCTACAATACTTAATAGGATATGTTATACAGAATCTACAATTACATTAATTATTTATTTAAAACATGTTCATTAAATAATATAGAAAGGTTGTGGTTTATTTCATAGAGATAAATATTGAATTTACGTTTGGCATATTTTATAATTACATACCTATATCCTTATTACTTAGTATTTATAACTATTATTACCAAGCCTCGCATTTATAAGCCGCACTCAACACTGAGATCGAATTTAAGATAATGTTTATATTAATCTATGATAGAAAACGACATCTCAAGATCGATCTCAGAGTTCAGAGCGGTTTATGTATGGACATAAGTTTATAGTCATAAAATGATAGCGTTTGAATAATTAAAGTTCCATATTATATAAGGAAACTATAGCCTAGTAGCCTGTCTATTCATAGTATTGATTGATAAGAAATAAACTCTATAATAAACATAAATAAATAATTTTAAAAAAAGTATAAAAACATCAAAGACCAGACACGCAGGGTAATAAGCGTACGACTGTATATGCCACAGGTTGTGGATTTGATTCCCACTTGAGAACAGGAAATATTTCATATTTTCTTTTCTTCGTTCTGTTGTCGGGGCAAAGCGCGATCAATTCGGATTCCCATGCCACCAGAATTCGACGAAATGTGGAGAGCGGAGTGTCTTAACACTAGGCTCCCTCCGCCTACCTTGTTACATAAGGGATACAACTTGAAGAGAAAATAACAAAAAAAAACATTTTCAAACACACAACGATCTAATCGAACTTACATTGCAGTGTTTATGAGTTGGGCACTCATGTGTAAAAGTCACTTAACGTTCTCGACTGTCACATCGCGATAGCGTACAAATATAATTTACATTATGCAAATTGAGTAGGTATGGGGCAACCGACTATTTAAGAAACCTGAATTTAGATTGCAAATTAATATGAAGTTTTTTCCTTACAAATTAATATGGACGCCATCGCAATTTTTGTATGCCTGGCTGCACGCTGATCATAGCCAGTTGGGCAGAGGGTTTCTGGTGTTATGAAACTCCGCAGTCCCCACATTTCGCCGAATACTGGAAGCATTGCGTCTTGCGTAACGGAACTCAACGAAGAAATGAAAATATTAAACATTTCATTTACTCGAGTGGGAATCGAACCTACGACCTATCGCGTATACTGTCACACGCTTGGAAAGGAAAAGGAGGTTAATGGATGCTAAGGTATTGAAATAAAAATTATAGTACAGTTTTCATTCCCAATCAGNGTGTTTATGAGTTGGGCACTCATGTGTAAAAGTCACTTAACGTTCTCGACTGTCACATCGCGATAGCGTACAAATATAATTTACATTATGCAAATTGAGTAGGTATGGGGCAACCGGCTATTTAAGAAACCTGAATTTAGATTGCAAATTAATATGAAGTTTTTTCCTTACAAATTAATATGGACGCCATCGCAATTTTTGTATGCCTGGCTGCACGCTGATTATAGCCAGAGGGTTTCTGGTGTTATGAAACTCCGCAGTCCTCACATGAAAATATTAAACATTTCATTTACTCGAGTGGGAATCGAACCTACGACCTATCGCGTATACTGTCACACGCTTGTTTCCCCTAGCGCCACGAAATAGATGTTAGTGATATAATATTTCTATTAGTTCACTATTTAAACAAAATGGTAAGTCTTTATAACTAGGAAAAGGAGGTTAATGGATGCTAAGGTATTGAAATAAAAATGATAGTACAGTTTTCATTTCCAATCAGGAACAACATATAAAATAACAGAGATATACAGTGCTATTAGTCATTCCATTCTTTCTTATACCTATACTATATCTATATATATAAAATGGAAAGGTCACTCACTCATCACGAAATCTCAGAAACTACATGTGCTAGGAATCTCAAATTTTGCATAGGAGTTACTTATAGGACGTAGGTGCTCGCTAAGACGGGAATTTGCAATATTCGACTTCTAAAGGGTTGTTTTTGGGGTCGAAAGTTTGTATGAAACTTCGTTAGTACAAATGCTAGGAGTCCCAAATTTTGCATGGACGTCACTCATGGAGACAGAAATTAATAATAACGTAGTTCCCGCTGGCGAAGCCGCGAGCGGGCCGCTAGTAAGATATATAAATATAATATAAATAAACCAACACATATAGATAACAGATAAGGCAACAAATATATATAGTTTAAAATAAATAAAAATAAATCCTATCACTCAGTTCAGAGGTCAGACCAGTGCATACAGTGTTTCAATGAGAACACTCTAGAGTCGATGTATTACAACCACAGCGGGACAAATTTGTCTCGTATTATTCACTTTAGTGACTACTTCCTTGCGACAAGTGGAAATTTAGTGACAGCCCGAGGCATACACAAGTACCTACATGCTTGGTTTAATCAGATAAATAGTTTTATATATAAAATTATATGTGGTTCAATTTTTTATTCTCGATTATTTATTTACGTTTTTTTAAACTTCACGCAGTATCCCGCACATAGTAACATAGGCAAAGGGAACTTGGGAACCTTGGTCGCGTTAGCTATCGCACGCTTATACCCCTGTAACACGGCCAGCTTCACCCTTCCTTACTTACATATTCTTACAATTTCCAAGTGTTTTTCTCACATATTTTTATCGCATGCATGAAACTTTCATGGTCGAATTAACATTTGAAAGTACATAAACTGTTAAAAAGTTTCTAAAATTTAATATGGCACAAGCGTGTGACTGTAAACGCTACAGATTGCGGGTTCGATTCCCACTCGAGGAAAATTTTAATATTATACATTTCTTCGCTATAGTGTCGAGTTAAGTTCCGCCACTATCATACATTATTATAATTAATAAACTATCGTAGTATATCAATAAACAATAATATACATAAGTTAATAGTCGAATCAAGGTACACGAATTCAAATCCGCTTTCATTTCATCCGCTTTAAGCCTTTAGCTATTTCTATTTGTATTCCAGCTATTCTCTGCAGGCACTATTTAATATAGCGCTAATATTTTTCCTCGCCGGCACTAGAAGCTGTGCGCAACTGTATTGATTACTTGTTACTTCAAAGCAACAGTCATATTGTTTGTTTATTACTGAATGAGCTCAGCTAGTTTTAATTTGCAATATTTTTTAACTTCATATTACATAGTACTTAGTGTTAAGACAGTCTGTTCTCTGCTCCCTGCATGAACTTTATGACGAGAGGTCAATGCCGTACTCTGTCTTACCAGAAGGAGAAATTAAAAGAATTCATTACTTCAAGTGGAGACCAAACCCACGAACATCCCATTACCACAAATGCCGCATCCGTGCGTCACAATGGTATCTTGCAATATTTTATATTGTTACATAACATATCGTCAATTCTTGTCTAGTTTTATTTATTTAGTTGAACTATCTGCTCTAAAAAACATATAGGTATATAAAATGTATTATAAATGTCAACGACCACTATATTGTGTATATCATCAATAATTAGGTTTTTAGATTTTTCTTTCTATTTTTATTAACGATTTCTCATAACACTTAAGGAAAACAGCTAAATTATCCTCATTTTTAGAGATGATAAGACGGCTCTAAGTTAGTTAAATGTCTAACTTCGACCTAGACTCGCAGAGTGGGTGAATGAAAATAATTCATTCCCCCAATTGGGAATTTTAAAACCAGGAACCAGGCAATTTTAGAATACAAAAAAAATACAGTCGAATTGATAACCTCCTTTTTTTACAGAAGTCGGTTACAAAAATACATAAATATATGTGTTATGGCATATATGGCAAAACTACATAATATGTATATCAACTTGATATGAATAATGCATTGCAGAGGATGCAATTAGAGTTTAAGGGCAACTGTTATCAACGCCGTTGAATGAAGTGTACTTGAAAATTGTAACATGTAATTTGAATTTTTAATAAGGCCTTAAGTTTTTTAATTATTTAGATTTTTTTTTATTTAATTATCATTTGGCTATGTTTTTTGACAACAAACATAATAGCCAATTGTGATTGTTTTTTTTTTCAGCTTCACGCTGTATTCCGCACATAGCAGGGAAGGCAGAGGGTACCTGGGAACCTAGTGTTAAGACGTTCCTTTCCATTTACGCATTTCAGTTTCCCACTTTCCGCCAAATTCTGATGTCATTGAGTGTTGAGTGGCGGACCACAACACCAGAACATGATCCTATTTTAAATAGATAGAACAAAGTTTTCTCTCTATATCATCTATTCCTACATAAAAAAGATATCTTGCACAACTGTCACAAACTGCAAAAACATGCAAGTAATACCACCGAACCATGACGACGTCGGCTATTATAAAACTTAATTATTGCTGACGACTTATTTTAACTTGCTTTTAATAAAAAAATAATAAACTATTTAAAATATAAAAGACTTTTCTAGCTAAATAATTTTTTTGTACCAAAACGAAAAGGTCATTACAAAGTTATTCGATTACTAATTCGTTCTACAGATAAAATCTCGTCAAAACCAACGTCATTAGCACTAACATAATATCTCAATAAAGTATGGCATTATTGCTAGAATTTAAAAAGATATAAAATATTTTGTATATAAGAATTGATGAAATGAATGCGTGGCGGAGTTCAAAGCCGCGCTTTGCCTTGTTACAAAATCGAAAGTATGAAAATATAAAAATATGCATTTCCTAGAGTGGGTATCGAACCTACAATCGTTGCGTTTACATTTTTCGGTTTCGGGTTTTTTTTAAATTGTAGGTTAAAAACGATGTAACATTCTAAGCATGGAACTCATACAACTACTGAGCCGACTTATTCCCGTACTATTGAAAGCGCACAAAAGATTATCTGCACACCCATCGCACACGTGACCAGAATAAACGTTTATTACACTAACTTAACGTATAGTTCTAACTTCTATAACAGTTTTCTTGCAAACCAAGATTTAACGAAAAAGTAGTATAAAAAAATATTTAAAAGTAACTTTTTAAAAACTTACCTCTTTAGACTGTTTCGTTGCAAACATGAAATCTCCTTTGATCTGGAAGTCCTTCGCATCCGCAAATAATTCGTGTGCGTTCACCATATTGCCGGGATCGCTGACACTCAGCACTGTACTATTGCCGCCTGGCTTCCATCTTTCGACGTAGAAAATCTTGGAAAATCCTGGCCCCGATGACCAGAAAAATGTCTTCACGTAGCTTTGTATCATTTGGAATGTCTTCCCGCCATCAGAAGTCATATAAAGCTAAAAAAAATATTTTTTTAAATTAAATGTAAAGTTTTTTTACTTTTCTGCTATCGGTGTTTTTATAAGTTCATCGCCAGCCATTTTTTTTTTAAAACACCATTTTATAAATTGGTCATTGAAAATAAAACAAGCTAAAATAAAATAAAAAAATATGTAAAGGTTTTATTTTGTTCAACAAAAATAGAAATAATTACTAAATATACGTGATACAGTGAGTATGTATTTCCAATTAAAATATATACGAACAAAATAATTTACATTTCACGTTAGCAGTTTCAATTTGCACAATACAATACAATACAATATAACAACATATTGGCATATTTTAAATGCAAAATATATATATATTTTCCTTTCAAAATATTGCAATTATTAGTCACACTCACGTATCAGTCGTGATTATACTCGTAGTTAGCAGATGAAGCTACGTCATGATATTTAAGTTGAAATATACCATATATATATATATTTCTTATCTATTCCAATATAAATGTCAGTGAACGCACTAAACAAGTTACTTGACCGAGACCGGCATAATTGTTATCGATTAATATAATATAATAATACATAATTAAATTATAACAATTTATTGTTAATCAATTAAATATTAATTCATAGAGTATTATATTTTATAATTTAATTGCAATATAAGATATCCGTAAGTGCATTTATAATAGTAAAATATAAAGATATCCTTTAATCTTACTCAGTAAAAATATAATAAAAAATTTATAGGTCAGCTGCAAATTTTACATATAGCATTTAAACCATTATTATACCACGAAATAAAGATAAAAAAAGAAAATACAGATGTAAATGTCTGAATAAATTATTTATTTAATAATAAAATTTGTAAAAGAGAACTTTTTCTACTGAAATTTAATATTGTTTATCCAAAAGCAAGATATAATAAGCAAACAAGTTTATTATATGAACACACTGTACGATAAACAACCTTATCTAAACGATAAAATGATTTTGTCTAGGCGACCTTAAAGTTATATTTTATTATAAAAATATATTTTTTTTATAAACATATTGAATCACAGATAATAAAACACACACTCACAGATAATAAATAAATAAAAATATTAAATAAAAGGACAAGATTATAAAGAAAAAATATATACTTACGTTTCTAGTAGAATTTACTTTATCCAATATAACGNATAATAAGCAAACAAGTTTATTATATGAACACACTGTACGATAAACAACCTTATCTAAACGATAAAATGATTTTGTCTAGGCGACCTTAAAGTTATATTTTATTATAAAAATATATATTTTTATAAATATATTGAATCACAGATAAAAAATATAAATAAAAGGTCGAGATTATAAAGAAAAAAATATAGGTACTTACGTTTCTAGTAGAATTTACTTTATCCAATATAACGTATCTATTAGGAATATCCTCGTCGAAGGCAAGCTCGCTCGGATGGAAGTTGAGGTCAGATCTTCGTATCGTTTTCCCATTATCGCTGGTGAAGTATAGCTTTTGATTTGTTGAATCGACGAATACACACTAAAATCGTATTTTAAATTAGTATGAATTAATTGCAACTTTTTTTATACGAGAAAATAAGTAATACAAAGAACTGTTTAAGTCAAGCCAAAGTCCAAAATTATTTATTAAATTCATAAAATTATTAAAACAATAATGATTACATTATATTCGCCTCAAGTATACTAATATATTTTTATTTAATTTATAAATTTTTTTTTTTTAGTAAGTTGCTTAAGTTTAGGTACAATATATTCTTTGTCTAAGATAGTTCCTACCTCATATCTAGCTAAAACAAAGAACAATTAATATTTTGTATTAATTAACCAAATGATTGATACTAATTATCTTGCCAGACCGAATGATAAGTAATTGACTATCTAAAAAATGATGATTCATAATACAAAGGAAACAATAAATTTTCTAAAATCCTAATTAGCTTTTACCTGATGCAATTAATATAATAAAAATAAATTAAATCAGTTTCACGCTGTATCCCGCACGCAGCAGGGTAGGTAGAGAGATGCTAGTGTTAAGACACTCCGTCCCTCATTTAATTAAAAGATTTTTCGTTTTCATTTGATATGGAATATGTTATATAAAGTAATGCTATTTAAAATATTCTTTATTTAATAGAAATAAACCATTTTGAGTCATCAAATTACATACAAATGTCAGTAGTGTCAGTCAACAAGAAGCTACTACCGGCCAAAGGCAACTCTTCTAAGACGAGCTGACAAGAAACGTATGTTAAATTGAAATTTATGTTATGTTTTGTAAAAATGTGGAGAGAAAAAATCCCAGCGAGTTGTTCTGATGTCCAGTTTCCGCCCTAATCCATGTTACGTAATGAATGGGGGAGACCCAACAACATAATTTGTTGAACAACTCTTGAAACGTATATCCGTATTTTTTATTATAAAAATCGACAATATCTATAATAACTATATTTAACGATACACATATTAACATACAAGAAATATTGTCTTCGTAAACAAAAAAAAACAACACATGCTGCTGTTTCAAGAGTTGTTGACTTTAGTATAATGCCACTTTATTTTAATAAAATTTTAATGTAAATTTTATTCAACTCATTTGTAATTAACATATTTGTCTCATATAACAAAAAAATGTAGAGGAATTTTAATAATAGCTAAATTTTCTTTAGCTTCACGATATAGCCGGTCAGGCACAAATTACCTAGTGTTAAGATACTCCGTTCTCATTAGGACACTTCCGTTCCCCACTTTTCGCCGAATTGTCGAGGTATGACGTGTTGAGTTGTGGAATTGAACGCCTCGTTACCGAAATGATAATATAAATACTGCATTCCGCCGAGTGGGAATCAAATCTACAACCGTATCTTTGTGACCCTGCGCCACGACGACCCTACGACGAACGGTAAGACAAAGTTAAGGTAAGGTTATGCCCAGTTTTGGAGACATTGCGTGTTAAATATCGATCAAGGTAACGAAAATAATTAATTTTCCCCAAAAGGAACCGAACACACAACCTTTCCATTAAGTCAGACGCTGCCACGCTACGATAGCTTCAATACGAATTTAAACGACATTTCTTACATTAAAAAGGTATGCTAACATTTCCTTTTGTAAAACATGATAGCTATATCGACCTACAAAATTTAACATAATAAAGAGAACGCACGTGGTAATTCGAAACTTACGATACTTATTCAGTAGTTCAATGACTCGTGCACAATAGAAAGATTTTGTTTGTTCATATTTATCACATATTTGTGATTGCCATTATTTCACACCAGATTGTAGAAGTCATTAGCTTTTTGGACAAAAGATTTATTGGTGGGTGGGTGCTGACCTTGGGAGGTGTGACTTGCACTGTTGTTCACTAATTATTTTTGTGTAATCTAATTTTAACTAGAATGTATGTATGTGTACATGTGCAACTCATTGCTAGATTTTTTTTTGACATCGATCCTTTTTTAAAGTAGATGAGACCTGTCTGAATATTGTCTAATAAATTGAAGGTTTTAAGGTTTATTAACATTTAGAGGAACCTACTTGTCAGAATACTCTACTCCTCTTTCACCATCTTGCACACAACTATTCCATATCATATCTCATAATGTCATATGATATTTATATTTATGGCTAGAATATTGTGTGGTAAGCAATTTTTTTTCAATGGGTGGTGTTTCTCTTTTGACCGTTTTTTTAATGCACTTTTATAAATATAACAAAACAAGCTATAAATATACCTTATGTAATATAACTAAACTCTGCCTACCTGTATATGTAGGCAGATACAGGGTATACTGTATAGCATAAAGCTATTTCTTTTTTTATCACCAGTTAGAACATGGAACACAACCACACATACACCCCCTATAATTAAAACACCCCCTGTATGCATTATAGTATTTAAATAGTTATTATAGGATTTACTTACAAATTCTGGATACTTTGGATGGTTAAAGAATTTGTCCAACTGAGCATATCTACTATCCGGAGTATCTCCAAGACGGAAGCTTTCCGTTTTATTTGTGAAATTCTTTCCATAATCATAAGATATATAGAGTGCAGATGAAGAAATGGCTCCTTTATTCCGAGAAGTAGAATCCCTTGCTAAGCATATAATCACATTGGAACCTTCACCCACCCAATGCACCATAAGTTGTTGATGACTGTCGTTGAGATGAGTAGTCTGTTAACAAAAACAATGATATTTTCTTTAAAGGGCAGGATAGAAGAAGAAACATAGTGTTAAAATGGGATAAGACACTTCCTTCTCAGTTTTGTACAATTTTGGAGACACTGTGTTGAAAGGTAGATATTAACACTATGCTTCGTCATTTTCTCATGTTATTAAATAAAGAGAGGAAAGGAATATAATTCATTCCTCCGTTTATCAAACCTATCGCAGCTAATGAAATTCTTAAATCTTTAAGTCCTCTGCATTTATGCTTATTGTTTTGTTTTATCAGAGGTGGCAAATAAAGATAAATCATTCCTACAAGTTCACATGTTTCAGAAAATTCAAGATGTTTAAAAGGTTCTAGTTCAAATCCCGTTATATTCTTACTTTTAAGTATTTCTGAAAATTTGTTTATCCTTAATATGAAAAAATACTTTATAAAGGTAAAAAATATTACTTCATACATTATGTTATTTATAACCAATTGTTAAAAATGACAATAAACAAAATTTGTAAATAATTTTCCACCTTATATATAAGCAACAGTAGTAAATTAAATTATGACATTTACTTCTCCTTTAAACTTGCTGAAACACTATTTCACCAAATTATGTTGCTATAAATAATTTAAACTAACTATTCGCCCTTCAACGGAAAATACGAAACGCATATTGTCGAGGATGACAATTAGAATGCTAGTGACGCGGTCAAGATAAAAATAGTAGAAAGTATTGCATATAAACATCTTCCAAGCAATATCGCTATTACGTCCTTGGCTATAAACAACAAAATAAATCATTGTCACATTATGCGGGCAATGTACGATAGGTAAATCAAAACAAAGGGGAGTTATTGAATTAATAAGGAAATTATAGTTACCCATATATTAGGATGTTTTTGTACCGACGTATCGTCTATTGTTGAAGGCGGTAATGTCGTGACATCGCGCTTTGCCCTTTCTAAAAATTTACTATCTTTTTCTTCATTGAATCTATTTATTACAGTTATTTTTTGAGATGATTCTTCTTCTGCCACGTAAAGAGTATCTCCCGGTGAACCATATCGTTGAACACTCAACACCGATGAAAAAATATTCACTAAAATTAATAAACTTATTTTAAATTTTATTGACGCTAACATTTTGACATCACTGCAAATCCAAAGTCAGCCGACTGCGACAATAATTCGAATTAAACTGCGCTTTCAGGTTTTCTTTTGACTGATTTACCAAAACACAATGAATTGACAATTGAAAAGTGACATTACGACCGTTCGATTCTTGACCTGTCAGTGTTTTTTTTTATTTATCGCCATGGACAGTTGCATTTTTGCGAACGTCAAAAAGTTATAGGTACAGATAAAATATAAAAAAATGCTATTAACGTTTAGGCTTTAATTTTCAGACCACATTTATACAGTTACCAACATTATTACGTTACGAAACTTAATACAAGAATTATGACTACACATAATATTATAACAATATATGAAACCACATATATAAAAATTATATCTTAGGTCTAAAATTTTTAAGCTTATATATAACTTCAATGTATTTTATAAATGTATATGGGAAATAATAGAGACAGACATTTCAAATTATAAAGTCACGTTACAAATATAAAGCGATTTATTGAAACAAACAATTAGTTTAACTTATTTTAAAAGTCTCTCGTAAACTTCTGCTTGAAAAACTATTAATAAAATCAGCATCACGTAATATCCACTCACACTCTCCGTTGCCCACCTTCCGCAGCAGTTTGGAGACGTGGGTGTTGAGTGGCAGATCTCACCACCGAACTGCCTCGACACCAATGCAAAGGAATGGAAACTATGTAAGTCAACAACGAAAAAGTAATGACTTAACTTATACTACTCATTGAAAGATTATTTCATTTTTATAACTTTAGTTATTTTAAATTTCTGTAAGTATGAAATACTAGCGGACGCGCGCAGCTTCGCTTGCTTATTTAGGGGTGAATTCTAGAAAACCATGATGTTCAATTAAATACTTTTAAACATCTAAATTTCAAATTTTATAAAAATCGGTGCCGATTTAATTTTTTTTCCATACAAACTTTTAACCCCTATTTCACCTCTTTAGGGTTAAAATTTTTCAAAATCCCTTAGTGGATGTCCAGATTACGAAAGTAAACATCTGTCCAAATTTCACGTTTCTACCATCAGCGGTTACGGCTGTGCGTGCGTCTTACCTCAGTCAGTGAGGATATGATATTTCACTACTTTAGCTTTCATTTTGGAACATTGTACAGTATGGTCGACGAGTAGTCCGTACTGCACAATACTGATAGATGCTCATATTTTCGAAAGTGAAAGTCCTGAAATTAGTTGTAGATGGATGCCACTTGATTTTATAATTATTTCTTAATTTTAATTATCAAGTGCATAATGCACAAAGTTCAGAGAACATAACTTCAAATGGCCATGACTCATTGACCATACTGAATGTATAAAGTAGTTTAAAATTGCAGCAAAATACATTATGCCCTACTTCAGCTTTGATGATATGACGTAGGTCTGGGGGTCTTGGGATCTTGGGCTATTACCAGGAACATTAAAACAAATATGCTTTAGCTTTAATATTTTTATTAAGTTTAAAGTTACAGAACTATTACACTCTGTTTGGCGGCTTGTTTAGCCTTTAGACGGACCTGTGCAGCGATTCTGTCCAAGTCACGTCTGCCTTGGGTAGTGAGGATGCGGCCGCCATCTTGGATCTTTTCTACTAACTTAAGAGCTTCAAGTGCCTGAAGTGCTTTACGAGCAATGCTGCCTGATGATCTAGAAAATTAAAAAAAGGCTTTAGTAACTACTAGTCATGGCACAGTGGCAATGTGTAACGTTATGTGGTTAATCTCCATTCTGGAGAATGAATAATTATTATCAATTCATTCTTCTGGTAATAAGACAAAACGCGGCATTGAGTTTCGCCTCTCCACACGAAAATCCAGCGGAAAGTGAAATTTTAATACTGCAGATATATATAATTTCCTCATATTTTTTTCATATTAGTAGGGTAGGTACAGAAAACGGTGTGTTGAGTGGCAGTAATCAACACTAGCTTCATCTTACTAGACAACTTATAAATCAATTTTAAAAGTGTATAATATAGATTATTAAGTTTTAAAAAAGTTATTTATCTCAAAAGTAAAAAGTTAAGCTAATTTAATTTAAATCAACATAAGGAAAGCACTTTTCAAGATTCCTACTACATTCAAATTTATAAATAACAAAAATTTTTATTAATAAATATATTTCTTTCCTAAGTGTTGAATAACATTTTAAAAATGTTAAAAATAAGCAAAGCATGCTATTTACCTGCAGAAATGTGAAGGGGTGACACCATTGCGTTTGCGGCCTCCAAAGATTTTAGTGACAGTCTTTACTCCAACTGGAGATCTGATGTAAATGTGACGGAGTACAGCAGCGCAGCGTACATAGAACCAGTCGGGGTCGTAGGGCGCTAGCTCCTTGAAACGACCGGTCTTAACCAGATCCATATGTTCTGGCACCTTCACTTTGCCCATCCTTAAAGAGAATTGTTTAATATAAAATATTGTGTAGGATAGGAAAATTTTTAAAACTACAACATGTATTAAAGATATTGTTGATTAAAATAAGAAAAATCCTTAAAATAAAAAGTGAGTATATAAGGCAGAATACAAAAGTAGTAGATGCTCTACAACAGGCTTTTGGCAGGCCATCTCTCTAAATATATGGACAGACATTGGACAATTCAAATAACAAAATGAAAAGAACTAGGTGTTAAGAGGAGAATGGAATGATCTTGAATAAAGTGTGTAGATCTGAGTTGAGGGGTGCAAGTTCCCTTAAATATGAAAATGTGGAAGGGATCTGAGGAAGCCTATATCCAGAAAGGATGGACATTGGAGCAAATAACCGTAAAATAAACCTAACTGAACAATATTAATTAACAGTAAATTATAACAAAATTAGTTCAATTCAATGGAGGAAAATAAAACACTATAATATTATTATTATAGATAAAATCTATAATGATGAAGTTTTATACCAGATTGCCCACAATGCAATCTATTACAAATTTGTGTAAATTCTATTAAAAAGTTGCATATTTGTGATTTAACTGTGGAAACAAACTAACTAATCTAACATTTTAATTATAGGCAAAAGTTTCCCATACAAAAGAAGAATCAGTGATAGAATAGATGAAGGAAGTCATAGCTGTGGAATAGGATGGGTATCAAAAATATCAAAGATACACTTTAACTGTGCTTGGAACTGAACAAAATAAGAAGGATTAGCTACTAACTTTTATTAGGATGTTTATAAAAAGATAATGTTTAATTGATGATACATTAAAAATAATTGGTGTATCAAATTAAGAAATTCTAAGATTCTCTACATATATATATATATATATTTCCTAAAAAAATGTAAGAGAAACACATGACACTACAGATGTTTATCTTCAAAAAATTACTTAAGAGAGTTGTTAGTGTCTCTGACAGACAGTAATTCTTAATCAATTATAATAATAAAATAATGCTTATTTTTACACATATATTTTTAAACAGTATATGACTTATTTTGTCACAAATCTACCTACATTTGCTAATATTAAAAATAAAGATATATTCTGAAAGATAGAACTCACTTTTTCAAATGGGCCGCCACGGTCTTGACGACCTTGTCTTGTTCAACATCCTTCAGTGTGACTGAACGCATCTGAAACATTTCATAAAAAAACATAATTTATGTCATCAAATTTACAAACAATAAGCTTTTAACAAAACAATCTTACATTGTAGTACTGAGTACAATTTTTTTAGCTTCATGCTTTATAGCCTAGATATAGCAATGTAGTATAAAGATACCCATTTCCCACTTTATATTCCACTTTTGAGATATTGTGTTGAGTAGGGGAACTCAATGCATGGATTTGTCATCACCAGTGTAAAGACATGAAAATAATTCATTTCCCCAGTAGAAATCAAACCTACACAACACTACATTTGCAGGAATGACCATTAATACACGATGTAAGATCGTTTTTATTTTAATAAGAAATAGTCTAGTGTTATAAGGTTAACATCAATGTATTTATAATATTTACACTAAAGTGCAACAAAATCGTATTGGTTATAGTTTATACAAATATTTCGCTAAATATATATTTAAAAAAAATAGATAATAATACAAAAAAATATGATATGATATTATTTCAAAATAAAACAGAAAGGCTCTAAAAAATACACACTACTAAGTCACGAATAATGTCAATTTAGGTTATGTTGTATGTATGAAATGGTATCCTTACTTATGTTTAGCCAACATAAATATCCTCTAATTTGTAATATAAGCATAAATATAGTAACTTTCGTATGTATTAAACATAGGTCATATAAAAAGAATGAAATAATCGTAATTGTTGAATGTAATTCTTACATTTACTTGTGAGGTGCTAATATGACATGCGACTACTATTTGCGCTCATCAACTCGTAAGTATGAAATCTGACCTATATCGATAATAATTTTACCTTTAACAGAAATGTGGCACTTTTTACACTCAAATTTTAGTCTAAACACTTAATTTTTCACTAAAAACCATGCGGCATAACCACGACACTCACCTTGCCTTGTGTTGGCAACCGGAAGAAAGAAAGAGATGGAAAAAAGATTTCAGTGTTGCTGTTTTATTATAATATATAGTATGGTAACATTTCCTATTTATTATTTTAAATTATTGATAAGATATATTAAGAAATGTTTATCATATAATGTATAAAAAAATATTATATTTTGTTTTAATATCCGTGTGGTATACATTTTATATAAATTTTACTAGTACTTTGCTTTTTCAAGTTTAATCTCAAATTTTATATTATTTATTTAATTAAAACTGTTCTGATGTGGATTACATAATTATATAAAAAATATTTTATTTATTTTATAAAGTTGTATAGTCTTTTACTGTTTACTTGAAAGACACAATTTGTTTATTGAATATTTTTCTTTATGGTTCATGAAAAAACAAGGTTTTTGTCTGTACTTGTATCTTGTATATTGTTGTCAAATTCAAGAAAATGGCCGCGAAATCAAATTCTATTAAAAGTGATGGTAAAAATTATTGAATTTTTTGTGATATTGGGAAGCTCGTGGCTTAAGTGATCTCTAACAATCATTAAAATAAATTTATTTGTCGTGTTAGAGTACTACTATTTTTTTTAGATTTTTAATTTAAAATGGAAACCATTATTGCAGGTCAAACAACATCAAATGATATTCCGCTGACATCTTTAGAACAAAGTCTACTAAGTCTGGAAAAACTTGATCGTGCTTCACCAGAGCTATGGCCCGAACAAAGTAAGACTACGTATTTTATATGTTTCAGTGTCAAATATACTTCAATGTGAAATTAATAATTTCAAAAGTGGCGCGATTACATTTCTTTTCTAATGTTGTCATTCCGTCCTCCATTACGTACGTTCGACATCAGTTATCGGTTATAACGTCTAGTTTTTAAACATTTAATTTGAAATGGCTGATGGGAAAAGTAATTACTCGGATGACGAAGGTTCAAGATGCTCGAACGATTCTATTGTAGTTCCAGGTGTGTCCGAATTTATGGCAACGCAAAATCCCAACCAATCTCCACCATCGTGGAATAAAGGTCTGACCAAAGAAGATTGTGCTTACATTCAAAGTAAGTTCATACACATTCGTTCAAAATTAGAATATCGTTAGTAGGTCAAAATTAGAATTAGAAAAAGTGAGGAATGGAGTGTTTTAACACTACGTTCCCTCTACCTACCCTGCCGTATGCGGGATACAGCGTGAAGATAATTTATTTCTAAACGAATTATTATCTTCTATATAAAAATTAGAATTTGTTAAATTTATAAACAGATTATAATCTTATATACTAACTATTAAAATGAGGAAATTGTGATTGTCTGTTGTACATTAAAGGTTTTTACTAAAAATATTAGTAGAGCACAAATGTATCTGTCCGATTTACTTTGTAAATATTTACATACATTAAAAAGTGTGTAAAGAAAAACGTTTACATTTTTATTATTAAAATTTTTACTGTACATTACCTAGAAGGCATCAACTTATTGGTTGTGGGTCTGATTCTTACATTTTCATATCCCCAATGTAAGCAGAGAGAATCTAGTCTCAAGATTGTATGTCTTTATTGCCTTACTCTACTATTTGTTGGATACCATGTAAAGCAAGAAAAATCTAGACAATAATTTAAATTAAAACATCTATATAAGCTTAAGTATATTTCAGAACTTGGAGACCGTTCAGTAAGTAGTCTTATCATGGAAGTCAAACAATTACATGATCTGGCATATCAGTTGGGATTGGAAGAGGCCAAAGAAATGACACGAGGAAAATACCTAAATATATTTTCATCTAGACGACAAAGATGATTTCATATATTAGTTTTTTTTAGTAAATAACTTACTAACAACTTTAAATTTATAAGCTATTACCTAAATAAAATGTTTATCCATGTTCTTTCTGTGTAGCCAATATTTAACACTTAAGATTTTCTTAAATGTCACTTTTAGTCACATTCACAAAAATCTTGTAAATATTAGTCAAAATTAGTTAGTAATTGAAATAAAAATATATATATTGAAAAAGCTTTATTAATTTTATTACCTAGTAGATAATTATAAAGATATTAGTAGTGGATTAAGGAAATAAATGTTAAATTCTATCTATAAATCTTATTTTCAAGGGACGGTTTGGTTTCACAATGAAATCCCTGGTTGGTTGCACTTCTCCATAATGATACTCAAGTTTATATTTCTGTAAAATCTGAAATAATATTATTTGTTATAACTGTAAATGTTAAATAATGAGTATAAAAAAATATTTATATTGTGAATAATTCTACGGCTCCTACATACATAAAATGACATGGTCAATATTGAAGGTTCATGGGAGAACAGAAATAAAGAGTCATCTTACTTGTAAATAAATAAAATAATATATATAGGTATATAGTATATATATATATATATATTTATATTGTCATTTTATTTTCTTTAACTTGACAATGAAGGGGAGAATGTGATTCTCCTGTAATCCATATCTTGTTATGTTCTTTTATAAGGACCGTTAAACTACTGCAGAATTTTAATAAAATCTTGACATTTTTAATGATCTGAACATTACAAACAATTACTATAAAAATAATTACTAAAATTATTTGAATAACATGAAGGTTATTCTGCATTTTTCATATACACTAGTGACCAGCAGGTCTAATTTTTGATAAATTATAACAATGTTAAATCTAACAAGCAATGTATTTTACTTACCCGTATAGTCAACAGAGAAAGCATATTTTCAGCAATATTCTGTCCCAAACACTTTCTGGCGCCACAGCCAAATGGAATAGAACTGAATGCATGATATTCTTTACTCTCTGCTTTCAGCCATCTCTCCGGGTAGAATAGCGAGGCGTGGTCAAAGTTGCTCTCCTTCAGGGAAGCGTCGCGGGTTGATATTATGATTAGAGTTCCTCGCGGTATGCTGGAATATGTCTTTGTTAAGTTCTTTAAACTTTTTTGCCCTAGGTACTATTTTTCTTTCCTAAGTGTGGAATAATACTTTAAAAATGTTAAAAAGGCCTAACTTTACAAGATGTCGTGATTTCCATTCCAGTTTAAGACAATATTATTTCTTCATGTTGCATTTTAACATTTTTGAGACGTTGCCGAACTCTACACTACGCTTTCACTCGTGGTAATAAATATTTTTTAAAATTATTCATTACCACGAGTGGGAATTGAACCCACAACCGTTGTGCTATCACGCACACGGTGTGCCACTGCGCCACAACCACCTTAAATATCTATATTTGTATATTTTTTTCAATTTATTTAATTTAGTAACACGAAACAGCGTTAAGTACAGCCAATCAATCTGTGAAAGACCACAAAATGCTAAACAAAGTGTTAAGTTGTGTACATATTCTTCTGTATGAGAAATAAGCTACCATAATAAGAAAGTTTATATTCTAATAATACTTAGATACTAATATAGTGAATACTCACTACCATCAGTAAACATGGTTACACCTTTATACTTACTTATATCCATCTAAAGTAATATTTCTTGATAGGATCCTTGTTAGTAACGGAATGGGTGCGACAAGTCTAGAATAATAAAAACAATTATTATACACAAAAGTAATGAATGAGTAGTTAATAAAATAAATAATGTAAAATAATAATAGAATAAACAATGTAAAAGCGTTAGGAAAACCTAACTTCACGGAGGCCACAACTCGCCGTTCCTACTATACTTCGTAAAGCTAAAAGAAATAACAATAACCTTAAAGTCTCCTGAATACAAGCTTGCAAATACGGCGTGTTCTCTCTCAACTTGTCCACATCCTTCACCACCATGCTGTCGTATACGTGGGCTACTTCCTGATACAGCTGACGCTGGCACTTCTGGTGTGTCGCGATGTTGTATAGCAAGAACGACATTGAGGTCGTTATCTAAAATTTATTAGTAGTCAGAATATACTTTTATTAAATTAGTGAATCAATTTTACATTTTTAAATATAAATTATTATAAAAAAATAAAATTAAAAAAAAAACATTTAAAAATATAAAAAAACCACTTCCGAGGGCGGGACAAGGGTCCAAGCCATCGGTGGCTAGGGCTCCAGAGAGAGGAACCTCCGCACAATACGCGCCGTCTCAAGTAACACTGCCTTCTGTATCCGGTTCTTGATCCAACAGCTAAGCGATAGCCTCTTAAGGTGTTGGTCGAGGCTTTTCGCTATTAGACCGTTAACCGAAACCACTATCGGCACAATGATAGTCGCATTGACATCCCACATGGCGGTAATCTCATGGGCTAGGTCCAAATATTTAGATTGTTTTTTTTAATAGTATTTATTATTTATTAATTCGGTATAATAATGCAGTTTCCACTGACTGTTTTAATTACAAAAAAAATGGCTTTAATTTCTCTAATTTTATTGTTTCACCGGTCTTGCTAAACAAAATGAGTACCTTAATAGAAATTTCTCTATCCACAAATTATTTCTAAATAAATGAAGTGTAGAACTAGAATACGATCTTACTTTAAGTTATCTGTAATATTATAATTAAATTAATAATTACAGTATTAACACCGATAAAAAGCATATCCATTAAAATTGTAGATATATCTTCAATTTTGAACTTATTCTCACTTAGCAGCATTGCGCCTACCAGTGAAGATGAATCTGTAAGAAACAATACAATATTTAAGTACCTTTTACTTTTTTTTTTTCATTATAATAAAAAATATGTAAAATTGTGGTAGAAAAAAATTCATGACATACATTTGTGTTCATTTTCAGCGCTTGCAGAAATAATATCTTCAGATTCGACCACGTATTTGCCGATTAAGCTGAAAAACGGGTTAGTAAATGTCACCATGTTTACATATTTTGAGTTGTTTATGAGATGGCAAATGTAATTCATACAACATCAGTATTACAAACATGCATGGGCATAGGAAAGGAGGAGCCCGGGTCTGTCTGGGTCACCCCAGGATAAGATGGGGCTTCCCCAGATTTTTTACCAATAAAAATAAACCCGAAAAATAAAAAATAATGCCATCGTGGCCCTCGTGCCGCTACGGTTGTGGGCTCGATTCCCACTCGGGGATATAAATAATAATTTCCAGAGTTTCTCACTCTGGTAACAAGGCAAAGCGAGTCGTTAACTTCCGCTCAACAACAAAATGTTTTGAAAATTTGGTGGTGCGTGGGAAACAGTATCTTAACAATAGGTTCCCTCTGCTCGCCCTGCTATATACGGAATGCAGTGCGAATAAAATTGAAAAAAAGAACATCTGCAAAATGTCTCTAGATATGCCCATACAAATATGATAAGGTTTGAACCTATGGTCCACAAAAAAACATTAGACATATCAAAGGACAAAGACAAAAATAAAATATACGATAGGTATAGATTGTATTTAAGTAGGTACTATGATTGACTAAAGCGTGCCTTTTACAATTTAAAAAACTTTAGAGAGAAAAAATCATAGATTTATAAAAGCAAAAAATCTTACTTCTATTAAAAAAATGTACAAAAATCGTATTCGAACCCACTCACTTGTCCAAAACACTACAGTGCTTAACCAGAGAGTACCAAGCGGGAGTTGTGAAGAACTTCCACAAGTGTAAACCAGTTTCACATTTAATAATGGCGTCAGTCGCCTTCTCTAAGCTGTGATACATCCACGACGGATCACACTGACTGTATATTAATTCTGTATCTAAGAGATCGAAATTCTTCGAAAATGTCACTAGGCCTGTAATTATTATTATTTTTTTCAGGTTCACGCTGTATTTCCCGCATTGTAGGGCAGGCATTGGGCCCCTAGATTTAAGGTGCTCCGTTCCCCACGTTCTGATGAATTTTCGACGCATTGCGTGTTGAGTGGCGGAACTCAACGCCGCGCTTTGCCTTGTTACCAGAGCGCAGGAATGGAAAAAAATAATAAACACAGTAGCACGATTTGAAGTTTTTATTTAGCTTCATTCTCTCCCGCATATTTATAACAGGGTTGGCGGAGCGGGCCCAGTGTTTAGACATTCCGTTCTCCACGCACCCAGTTGATTGTAGGAACTTAACGTCGCACTTTGTCTTGTTACAAGACCGAGGTAATGGAAATAATGAATTCCCCCCAATTGAGAATCGAACTTTCACGCTCACGCTCAATACCGCAGTACCAGGACGGCCTGGAAAAAAAGTGATAGCTCCATAATATATTCTTACCCATACAATCAAAAGCCCACTTATGCAACTCCTTATACAAGTCTTTGGACATTTCGTCTTGATAATTCCTTAGGTTGTATATTTTTTGTGTTAGCTTATCGCATATATTGAATATTCCTTGTGCGTGTTGTGCCACTGTGGCATGCGCTGGGCTGTACATAATTGACCTTTGTCGGGCCCATTCTTGGCCGTGGCTATGGAAAGTTAGAATAAATATATAAGTAAAACACTTTTTAAAGAGCATATACCTATATACATATTTTTATTCTATCTATTAAAAAGTGTACCCCGCTATGGATAATAAAGGAAGTATCATAAATTTATGGTTGTCTTTTTAGCCATCGTGTTTACAGTCACAAGCTTGTGCTACTGTTCTTTTGAATTGTATTATATCTAAAACCAAATAGTTAAATAACTGAGTTTTTTATATTTAATGAAAATAATAAACTAACACAGTATATATTCCAGCATAAGAGTGATTCTTATGTTCCGTTCGAAATCTTTCAAGCGACTCCAATGTGGAGCGAACGGGATATTCGTCCTCCATGTTGAACACCTTCTGTATGTGCTCCGGATTGTTAATAAGGACTATATCACCACCTACGGGGCTTACGAAACGCACTACTGGACCGTATTCATCAAAAAGACTTGATAAATCACGAATTTGCTTCCTGTTGTTGATCAGTGAGCCTAAAATATTAGTTTTATGTAGTTTGTATCTACTCAATCAAAACTCTATAGGAAAAAGATAGGA
>JAKRZM010000488.1:623015-642188 GCA_036379175.1 Heliconius cydno galanthus | reverse complement strand
AAATACACGATAATCGGGATAACATTCAGACTTTTGGTATCTTTTCCGATACATTCTAGCTGCAGCATTAACGTTACATAACCATTCTCCATGAATGAAATGCATATTGGCAATGTGTCAAAGACCGGGTATATGGCCTGCGAGAGCCCGGACTTGAACACTATCCTTATAGGTCCTGGGTCAGCCCCTAAGTCGGAAAAGTTCAGGTTTGGACGGTACCCTGCCATCACAGACCACACCAGTTACCTTCCACCACTTAATCCAGGCAACGCTTAACCGACCATGGAGATCGTGATTGATGCCTCCAGACTCGTCCATGACGGATGTAAGATACCTGACCTCACTCTAATCATCACAGGGTGTCGGTTTTTCCGATATTTTTTAAAATCAATATAATATGAAAAATACATGACACAGATTTTTTTTTATATTTTTCTCATAACTGTCACGACTTGGTCTATCACCTGTTTTCGTTTTATCGTTGACTCCTGGGACACCCTGTATAAGTAAAACACTTTTTAAAGAGCATATAGCTATATACATATTTTTACTCTATCTATTAAAAAGTGTACCCCGCTATGGATAATAAAGGAAGTATCATAAATTTATGGTTGTTTTTTTAGCCATCGAATTTACAGTCACAAGCTTGTGCTACTGTTCTTTTGAATTGTATTATATCTAAAACCAAATAGTTAAATAGCTAACTTTTTTTATATTTAATGAAAATAATAAACTAACACAGTATATATTCCAGCATAAGCGTGATTCTTATGTTCCGTTCGAAATCTTTCAAGCGACTCCAATGTGGAGCGAACGGGATATTCGTCCTCCAAGTTGAACACCTTCTGTATGTGTTCCGGATTGTTAATAAGGACTATATCACCACCTACGGGGCTTACGAAACGCACTACTGGACCGTATTCATCAAAAAGACTTGATAAATCACGAATTTGCTTCCTGTTGTTGATCAGTGAGCCTAGAATATTAGTTTTATGTAGTTTGTATCTACTCAATCAAAACTCTATAGGAAAAAGATAGGATAAGATATTGCGAAATTTACATATTTATCAAAATAAATAGAAAAAATTTAATTACTAACCAACATTAAGGCCAAATAATAAAAAGCTAGCTGTCATTTGTGTTCCAATTTCTGATAAGTAACTACGAAAAATGGATAGATATTTTAAAGATTTTGGTCCTGGAACTTCATCAAAAGGCAATACTATGGGCTCCTTGTTTCTTAAAACCACAGGAACAACTCTTGGAACGGCTTGATAAACATTTAGTTCATTATTTACTGGCGTTACTTCAGTGGCAGATGATTCAGGCTGGGGTGATACTTGAACGTTATTATTAGTAATATGTCTCCGAATTTCTTGCAAATTAAGGAATTTATTTCTATTCCAAACATTTTTAACTCTTAGATTAATGTTTTGCAACTTACTTAATAGCATTTTTACGTTTTAATTTCTCTCACTAGCAATTATTTTTCTTAAATATTCAATAACATTTAAAAATAATTGAAGTTCAATAGAATATTTTTGAAATCAGCGCTAAAAAGTTTAATATGTTATCTGTATTCGTAATTACAGATTACATTACGGTATGGTAATAAAAGAAATGCCCCTATTTGTAGATTGTGTTATTATACAATAAATGTACGATAACGTACCATACATTTGATTATTCAATTGGAAAAATTGTTTTATATATTACGTACGGAACCTACGTAAAGATAATTACCTAATAGTTAGCTAATTAACTTTATACGGAAATCCAAAACACAATGCCAAATATGCAAACTTAATCAGAAATTATTATTAAAAATATACATTTTGGAGAAGTAAAGGGGATCATCTTATGCACCAAACCCAGATTTTGTAAAATATGTAAAAATTATGAAATCATTATAAACGATTATTCAACATTGTAATACTGCTTGATGACTGTCAATTATGCGTTGCGTGAAATCTGTCAACCCCCTTCATGGCCAAGAGTGAGCGAGTTAGCTAATATGGTAGATGGCGGGAGTGATCTCGTGTGATATAACTGTGTTAGATTAGTTTTAAAATTTTAGTGTAAAACAAAAAAAATATTAAAAATGACTAGGTAATTTCAATAAATTATTTTAATGGAAATCTTGTTTTACATGTTATTTTTGACTCTGCTGTAATTTCGATCCTTAGAGCCCTTTCAAGTACTCCTGCTTAGAGTATCACTAGAATCGTGAGTTAATAGAATACATTTGATATTTCAGAGCTAAAATAGAACTTGGCGATGTGACACCACATAATATTAAGCAATTAAAGAAACTGAATACTGTCGTGTTCCCGGTATCTTACAATGACAAATTTTATAAAGATGTATTAGAGGCTGGCGAATTAGCTAAGCTTGCGTATTACAACGATATTGTGGTCGGAGCGGTTTGCTGCAGAATAGATACGTCAGAGAATTCTAGAAGATTGTACATAATGACTCTGGGATGCCTGTATCCTTATAGAAGATTAGGTATTGGTACTCTAATGGTGGAACATGTGCTCAAGTATGTTGAACAGGATGGTAACTTTGACAGCATTTTTTTGTAAGTATCAGTGGATAATTGTAGGCTTATTAAACTAGTACGATTCTATACACAATTAATGCATATGAGTTGAAGGTTAAGTGTAATTTCCTGTGTTAATCAAAAGTAACCTATCAATAGAAGAACCTATTTCCTGTGTATTGTTCAAAATCTAATAGTGAAACTAGTTATTATTTACTGCCTTCAATTCATTCCACACTCAATGCATGTCTACTTTTGATTATATATAGCTATAACAATATACTATATTCATTGTTACAAACATTGCATATTTTAAACCTTATAAATATTAATCATATTCACACTTGGTAATTAATATTTTGCTTACATTAGTTTTATTTTAATATCATTTTTAAATTATCATATATTTGGTAAATCCATATTATAAATCATATACCGAGAATTAGAACACATTTACTCACAAAATATTATTTATTTAAACAATTGCATTTTACAGGCATGTGCAAGTGAATAATGAAAGTGCAATAGATTTTTACAAAAAGTTTGGCTTCGAAATTGTCGAAACAAAAGAGTTTTACTATAAGAGAATAGAACCAGCTGATGCCCATGTATTACAGAAGACGATTAGACAGCCGCAGCCGGCATTAGTTAACGGGAATGTTCCTCATGCAAAAACTAATGGCCACGATTGAAATGACACTCATAAGAAATGTCTCAACTCTATAATAGTGAAAAGGAGCAAGTGATAAATAACTTAAGAATAATAATCAAGTCACTTTTTATATTTACATGTTTGATTGGTTAAGATGAGAGATTGTGAATGATACATGAACTTAATATTATTGTAGAGGACTTGCGGTGAGGACTTCGCAAGTGCTTGCTGTAATCTGACAACTAGCTCTGTTCATCATCATCATCATCATCATCAGCCTGTCCTCGTCCACTGCTGGACATAGGCCTCTCCATAGCTCTGTTCACTGTATATAAATATTTCAGCAAGCCTTAACACTGTAATGGTACTGTAAAGTTTACAGTATCTTATACTTATATTGTTTCCGTTTGATTTTGACTGTATACATGTAAGTGGTAGCCTAGAAGGCATTCAGTTGTTCAATATATGTATGTAGTATTTGTGTGCCACAGTAACTAATGTCTTTACAAGCCTAAAAGCAAAAGCATAAAACAAATATATGTTTGGCATTGCTTAAATTGTATATTAAATAAATATGGTTTCTGTCAATCTACAATTTATGACTATAATTTGTTGGATTTTAAGATATTCTTATGCAAAAAAATTATGATTCTCTCCATTCTCTACCGTCAGGCTCACCCTGAAAAACAGATTTATCAGATTACTGCAAGCTCTATTGTATTGCTAAAATTAAAAAAAATATTGTAAATAATAACCTAATTCATATGAAACTTTGTTAGCTTTTTCTAAAAAAAAAAGGAACTTTGCATTTTACCGCTAGATAAAATTAATATAGGAAATAATTTTTAAACGTTTGTGTTATCATTCATAATCCTAACTTAAGAAAATAATGCGAGATATGATTGGAATAAACAAGGAGGGTTGTGGTTGTGGACTACTGAGGCCATAATGCTAGCTATAATATGACTGACTTCATTCTTATATCATTATAAAAACTTGTATTGTACAGTAATTTAAATATTTGCATGTCATATAAGAAAATAAGCATTTTTTTCAAATATGTAATTTACCTACATACCTACGTACAATTAAGTACAGAAATACCTTGAAACTTTTTCGAATATGCGTTTTTTCAATAAGTCATCTACAATCAAGGTACTGTAAACAAACAATACCTTCAAAACTTTTTTTTAATACTAATATTTGTTAACGAATTATTCTCAATTTGTATGTAATTTAACATAATTAGCTCTAGACATTATAAATAAACTTAATGGCATAAAATTGTATGTCCATTTTTTACTGTGTAACTTAAGATTTATAAATAGAATAGTAGGCTCCGATTAAATTTCAAATTTTATTTTTAACTGCATGTAATATAGACTATTAAGTAACTTTGCAATTTTATTTTATTTTTAATGTCACACGTGTTGTTGTTTTTATGTAATTACTGATTTAATTTTATCTCTCGCCAAAAATCAGTTAATATATTACTAAATTTTGTTTTGTATTTATATAACGTGAAATGTTCTTCCCTTGTAAACAATAGATGTTACCAAAAGTCAATTTGTCTGCTGTCTAAGTATTTGTTGATCTTCATGTTTCTCTAAACTCTAAGACTTAGTACAATAAACATGATTAACATTTTAATTTGTGAGTTTTTTTTCACTGTTAAATTGTAATTTTTCAGTTGTGTGAAAGGCAAAGAATACGCTCTGGCATCTGTTGCAGGTTTAGCCCCACCGCTCCACAGTGGTTTACAATGGTAAACAGAGTTCTGCTAGGCAACATTTTCAATTTGGCTTCAAGGAATTCTGTAAAACAGAGTTTCTTCAAGTGTCGAGGATCTTACTACATTAAATAATAAAAAGAATAAAGTATATCTGGCTCTAAAACTCCTTTATGAGGTTCTGTTAGTGAAAGGTTGCGCGATTGTTCTAGATTTTCCATACTTCTGAGATTTTATCAAGTTCAGTAACTATTTTGCCATCATTATCTTCAATAGCCCATGATTTGGAGATGAAACGAATCTTACGATATAAATCTTCCAACGTAAGTTTCGATGAGTGAGTTTTCCTTGCATATACTTTTGAGATAGGAATTAGGTAGTGTGGAAAAAAATAGTAGATTAGTAAAAATAAACCACACGGTATGAAATATTTGTTTATTCATTATTTAATTGTAACATTAGTGCATTTTAGAATACTGTAACGCTTTCTAAAAGCTTCAATTCACTATCACAGACTATAAAATTTTCTTTAAATATAACTAACATATAGATTTTAATAGCTATACATTAAGTGAAATACAATAAGCAAATGCAACAGTTCCTTATATTTTGTACAGATTTTGTTATATTTTCTTTTTTTAATTTCATAAATTGACAATAATATATTTTCATTGATAATCTGAGATTCAATATAAACTATGCTGGTACGGATTTAGACTTAGGCATATAACAAACATGTATATCCAAACGATTAGTGCAAAAGTGGCCTAACTTAAAATTAACGCATATGCAATATGAAAATAAATTATGACATAAACATTGTAATATGAAAATTATTTTTGTTTAGACCATCTTAGTATAATCAACATTTTACTAACAACAGATTAAACCTGTAATTTCATTTTTTAAAGAAGCCACAATACGATGTCGCTAATTTTAATAGGTATATCATCTTAACAACACATCTTATATAAGAAGTTCAACAGGTAAAATTAATATAGTATTTATTGTGTTTTTTTTATTCAGGTTCAAGTTCAACCATGAAATCTTAATCGTGTGTTCAGTCCATAGTCAGGTCATAGTAAATGACAGTTCTTATACACATTGTTGTGTATTGTTTTATTCATTAATGTTCATTTTTGTCAGGTTTCATAATTTTTACATTAAATTTTACTTTGGAGGGTTAGGCGACTGCCTCTTATTGGTCTTATCACCTCATATTAAATTATTTTGGGTGTACAATTTGATCTTAATTCCTAGACATCATTAAATATGCTAGACACATTATCCTAATCATATTTAACTATTTATAGCAATCCACAAGCTTTAACATTATTATTGTACCAATATAATGTAAATATTATTACATACCTGAACTTAGTTTATCCATTTGGAATAAACATTTGATATTTTACATAAAATTCATCAAAAGTATTACAATAATATATAGACATAAGTAGACTTCTTAAAAGGAATATTCTGAGCCTTTTTTGAAATCTTGTTAGGAAAGAAATGCTTTATTGACTATATTGAAATAGAAAATAAGTAAAGTAAACTTTATCTAATGAAAACATAAGTTTGTTGATTAATTTCGGTCACGGTCGATGAGTCGTGGCCTACCTGAAGATAGCTGGTTGATCATTTTCTCCCCGAGTGACTAATGCGCAAAAGTTCAAAAAGCCCAACTTCAGCGCACCGCACTATAAGAATTGTTCTTTTTTTTAGAAAATAAGTTAACAAAATAATTAGCCTGTAGCGAAGTATGACAAAGGCGCTTAAAACAATGCGTTACACTAAATTAAAACGGCAAGAACCTCATTAGTCTTTAATAAATACCATAACCTCCTAGGTCTTCAAGTTTAAACGAATAATGTAGGATGACATATAAAATAATTCATTTATAACCGCTATTCGCGTAGAGGCAACAAACTTTATACATTTTTAATTTAAATGTTATAAATTCCAGTACAGTCCTGATTTTTGAATCTGTTTGAAATTCTTATTTTTAATAACATTTAGCTTTATAAATTACCTAACATTATTTTGTTTTAACAAAGGTTTCATTTTTAATTATAAATACGCTTGTACTGTAAAAACAATTCCCTCAGAAATAAAACTTTCTGAGGGAATTTTTAGTCATATTTTTTTGGTAAATTATAAAAGCTTTGAATGCAGCTCAAATCCGCGGCTCTTGGAACTTTTGGGATACCAAGAGTCATAAGTTAGGGTCCTGTTACTGCCAATTTTATATACGTTTTGTAATATGAACAGAAATAATAAAATTAATAATTTCATTATTAATAACTAATGTAAAATTGTCTTTGCATGAGCATTGTATCATTGAAATGGAATATAATATGTGATTACATAATTTCCATCGAATTACTGGTCCACTTTATATGTACCGTTCAATTTAAATTCGTGTAACTTTCTACAACAATATTTATAAAAACATTTACGTATTCATTTTTTAATATTCATTTAATTTTTTAATTTTATCTACATTTACAATTTAGCGTTTATAATCTATACATTAAAGCGATAGAAATTTATAAAAAATTAAATTGCAATGGTGTTTAATTTTACAGACACATTTAAATGCATACAAATAACAATTTAATATTAATACTATTAAAATAAACTGTAAATAAATACAATGAGGCCGTCGTAGCGTATGACTGTAAATGCAACGGTAGGGGGTGCGTTTACCACTAGTGGGAATTAAATATTCTCAATTCATCACTCTGATAAGAAGTCAGAGCTCAGCGTGGAGTTCCGCCACTCAACACGCAATGTCTGGAAAATTGGGCGGTCATAACACTAGGTTCTGCTTATCCTGCTGTATGCGGGATACAGCGTGAAACAAGAAGGCTACGCTGTAAATTAATATATTTTTTAAAATACTTAGCAAGGTCTTCTTTTTTTAAAGCCATGAGAAGTAATAAGAACCCTCACTGTTAAATTATATATACCAAATGCAATGTTTGCAATATTTATATATAGCAATATATTCCTACAATGTTTCAACATCGATTATTTGTTAATCTATATTTCTATACATTACCAATTATGTCTTAATCGTTTTAATTAACGTTTAGGCACAGATATTATTAAAAGTGAACAAAAAAATATTATATGGTTCATCCTATTCTTTGTAATATGGTGTTCAGCTATTAAATATATTATATAATTTTAGCTATTTTAAATGAAATAAAGAAACAATAATAATCCAGACGCCAAATTTCGATTTTACAGACTTTCTAAAAATAATTGTAAGCAAAAACAATGTTACAGTACCATACAAGTAGTAAGTTTTTTTATCTTGTGAATATATTTAAGGATAAATGTTTGCCAATTTTAGCAACACAATTATTGAACCACAACAATTATTAATTTTATTTATTTTTCATATTGAAAACCTTTTTACAGTCCTGAGTGTTGATACAAATTACCATTTTTTCTACACACTGACTTTACATATAAATAAATAGACAGATATACATCTAATGCTGACATAACTTGCCTTTTTTTCATCCTTACCACAGATTATATCCAATTATAGAACATTTTCCTATTTCTTCTCGTTTTCTTTATTATTATGAGAAGCAAAATCCGCACATTCATAATTGGTCAGGGGTGCTTGTGTGATTCTCTAAATCAAGTAATTGTTTTATACGTTCTACACAAAGTTTTGAACCTTCGTGTGCTTCTTTGGCCATCTGTAAAGTATATTATTAGGGAGTAAAATAAATGTATTGTTTATGAGTTATAATTTATTGTATATGAGTTATAAAAAAGTTTTATAATGGAAAAGTGAGTGGTAACAGAGGAAGGGGGGGTCGGTTGACCTTCGAAAACACAATATCAAAGACACTGGAGGAAGGTCACGTAAAAAGCATGAGGACTCTCCGAAGGACATGTATGAAGAGGTTGATGACAGTGGACGAGGCGAAAGAGGAATGTAGAGACCTTAGCGTTTGGCGCTTCGTTCTCTCTGACTACCCGCTAGGGATAAAACGTGAAGTTAAGTATTGATTTTTAAGTACAAGCTCTGTAACTAAGAATATTTTAGAAATATATTTAGAAAGGAAGCACAAAACGGCATAGACGCTATAATTTGTAGAGCGGTAACAACTGAATAAATTTTAAAAAAGTATATTTATATCTCGATAAGAAGGTATGGTTTAGTGGTCAGAGCGTTTGGTGGTCCCATGGGTTCGAGTACTGCTATGTTAAAAGTTTTATACGTTTTCTTAAAATATTAAAATATGTAAAATATTAGAAAACCAACCAGAGAAAAATTCAAGAATCCGTGCGGCAAGCCCTCTAACACGTCGATGCCGACCTCGTTACCCAAGCCTTTCAGTTTTTTTGCGAACATCACACAGTCGTCGAGGCACGGGTCTAGGTGTACTGTCTGAAATTGTTTTTTTTAATTTAATTCATTTTTGTATACTTTTGCTTCACTCTTTATCCCGCATATAACAGGGTAGATAGAGAAGTTATCGTCAATGCGCTACCCACTTTTCGGGACAATGCATGTGGATTGGCGGGACTAAACGCTGCCCTGGGTTTTTTCCGCAAAGCGAGGAAGAGAACTTAATTCATTATCTGGTCTGCCGAACCTATAGCTGTCGCATTTACCGTCAGACGCAGCAGCACGACGGCCTCCTGTATCATATTGTTTAAATATATCAAGCAGAGCAAATTTCGAACTTGGTTAGTACGACGTATGTTCAAATATAACATGACAATCAATTTATTTACATAAATTTTAATTGTATGAAAGAATTTTATCATATTTCATATTTAACTTATTTTAATAAGTTTTTCTGTTTTTATTTGTATGTAATAATAATTCTATTATTTGGTTTCACTTTAAAAAAGAAATAATCACAAAATTCGGCGGTACATGTGGAACTGAGTATCTTACATTAAAAACCCTCTGCCTACCCTGCTATAACATGAACCTAAAAGATAAAAAAAAAATTTAAAAAAACTAATAACATACCAATATTCTAACAGGCGGGAACCTCCTTAGTAAATCGTCGTCCGCCCAATACGGCGATAGCAGCGGATCGCGCGGCACTGAGAAAATGAATTCGTCGGAAGGACTGCGCGCTATAAGAGCGTCGAGGTTCGATCTGACTGCTAATCTGTTGTCAACATTGTTATTTTTTTTATATTTTGAAAGTACTATTTCATATGGAAGATAGAAAATGTATATATTTGAACGTAGTGTTTAAACGAGTGAGTAAATATCATTATCTATAAAAAAATAACTAGAGGTTTTGAATATCATATTAAAATTAATTTTATCAATGCTTAAAATCCAAAAGTAAAGATTTTAAAAGAAAAATATCAATAAATAATTAAATTATATTAAATAAATAATAAAAGGTACATACATGATAGAAAATTATGTCCAAGGCAAACATTTAGCAAAAAAAATATTTAAAAAAATCTTCTACTCACTCTTCTTGTGTAGGCCTTATGTTATTTGAACCAGTTATATACGCGAGGCGAGAAGACATCGCGCCCATTATGCCGGTGGCCGCTTCACTTATACTGTTAAAAAAAACATATTTTATTTTTTAATTAATTAAATTATATATATTTTTTTATGGTTTCACGCTGTATATATGTGTGGATCTTGTATTTACGACTAGATCTGAGAGAGCCTCCGTTCCCAAGACGTCACTTAACGTGATTATCTTCTTAAAGCCAGGAAAAACGAATTGTACACCGACACAGGGAGGGTAGGGAAGAGAGTACTCTGTCCCTGGAGAAAAGCAAGCACTATGCAGCCTGTGAAGAAAAATATATAGGTACTCACCGAGTTTTTATTCGCTTTTTGTCTTGTTTATGATCTGCATCTTGTATCAATGGTGTATCACCAACTAAAGTGCTTGAATTCTCCGATTCGGGCTCCCTGTACAACAATTATAATAATAAATATAGCCATTGCGATTCATTTCAAAGCGTGTAACTGTAAAAGTGACAATCAAATGAATTACTAGTAAGAATATCTTAACACTAGGTTACCTCGGCTGAACTGCTCTAATATACAAGAAACAGTGTCAAGCCAAAAAAGCACTTTATTCTTTACTCAAAAAGCTCGTCTTAATAAATATATTATAAAACACCAGTAACAGTAGGAATCTAAAATATTAAATTGAAGCAAAAAAAAATTAAACTTTAAAAAAATATAACTTAACAAGTTTTTTCGTTTTACTTAATACACTAGTATTAGATTCTGTCGTATCATAATTAACGTCGTAAGCTGTCTTTGGAAGCCGCAAAAATAAAAATAAAAAATATAATAAGTGTTAAAATTTTACTTCAGGAATTAAAATAAAGGCCGTCAAGGGGGTCGTGGCGCAGCGGCACAAGGGTGTGACTGTAACGCGACGGTTGTGGGTTCGATTCCCACTTGGATAATTGAGGCGATTATATAGCAGCCTGTTTGTTTATAAAACAACGAAATCTCTGGAGGAAATCCAAATATTTATAATTATTTTTATTTATTCCCTCACCAGACCGTACACAAAGAGACGTTAGAAAGAAGCAATTAACAATACAAATCACTAGGTTCTCTCTGCCTAATCTAATATATAAAGGAGTTAAAAAGAAAGAAAACAACAAAAATCAACTAAAAACAACACAACACAAGGGTTCAAAACATCATACTTGTGTATATTATAAGGTTTAACAACGGGAAAACGTCTTCCTTCCGAATCAGTATCGCTATCGAACACGTAGCGTTCTAGAAAGTCCGATACGTACTGTTGGGATTTATCTTCTGTTGGCGTTACACCTGGGGAAAAGAAAATGGTAATTATTAATTATTTTTAAGTTTAGTACAGTTGACGAGTTGTGGCCGCTTGAAGGTAGTTGTAGATATATCGTTACGCAGATTTGATTCTAGGATTTTTTTAGTCTTGATTGTTTTCTTCCGCGAGTGATGAAATGTTTAAAAAAAATCAGATAACTTTACTTTAAGGAGGCCACGACTCGTCGACCCTACTCTTTAAGTAATGCAAGATTTTTTTGTTTTAAATTTTTGCTTTGCGATAGTCTGGTTCTCGCGAGAGTTTCTACGCTCAATATGATACATTATTTAAGGTAGAAGTAAATAATACCAAACATTTCTTTTTTTTAGCTTCACGCTGTAACCCGCACATAGCACGGTAAGCAGAGGGAAGTATTACCACACTCCGTTCCCCACCTAAGGCCTAATTATTATTTTTTTATTAAAATAATAGTTTTCTATTAAAAACTCACCAGTAGCGGTATGTTCACTCTGCAAGGAAGCCGCACTTATCGTAGTATCTGATGACTTTCGTCTTTCACTTCCCGATTTGTGCGCTTGTAACTCCGCTAGATCTGAAGGAGACACTTCTTCGAACGACGATGGACCTTCGCTTATGCCTTCTAGAATTGTTACCATTTGTAATGTGTTATTTCATAGTTAGTAAAGAAAAACATTTTTTTAGAAACTTTATATTAAAAAAACTTCTTATAATACTTCTAAAAATTATGTTTAAATATGCAAATTTGACTGTGTAGTTTATATTTAAAATACTTTAATTTTTTTATCTAGTCAAAATAGGCGTAAACGCACATTAAGACATAAAACTTTTGCTTAATTCATTATTTATTAAGTTTAAAATTAATGACTTTTAAGTCGTAGTGGCACAGTAACACAGCGTGCGACTGTAAACGCGACGTTTGTAGGTTTGGTTATAAAGATTATAAAGTCATTTTGATTTCAACAGAAGCATGAAAACATTTATCTGTCTCGGATATTTCACAAAATCTTGCAAAAATGTACCTTTTACTGATGTTGTCATCTATATTAAATATAGTTATATTTTCTTATCATCTCACCTTGTGAAGGACTGACTTTGAGAAAGCCATTCCCCTCGACAGGCGTTATAGCGCTGGAAGTACTATTTTCTTTACTGTGGCGCTTATCATCTTTCCCTCTGTTAGGGCATGCGTATGCTGAAAACACATTCATATACATTATTTTGTTAATGTATATTGCAATACTGATTTATCTTATATTACATTTTTTTTTTATTATAAATAATTTGCATGCTAGATTAGAAGAACAGCGCAAAATTAACATTCTTTACCAGTTATCTATTAGAAGACATTGCAACTTCGAATGCGCAACCTAACCCCGTATAGACTGAATGATAATTTTCTCTTTCTAGAGAGTCGAATGCAAAAGTATGAAGTACATGAACAATAAATTAGTTACTACATAAATAACAAATAAAAACTCCAAACCTTTAAGACATCTCATCATGAACCCAAACGGCAGTAGGGGATCCATTAAACACAATAACCTAGCGGGACTAGGTATAAAACTGACGAGTAGAGGCGCGTATGCCATAAACATGCCTTCTGGAGGTCTTAAACCTTTTTCTAGTATTTTTAAAGTACATCCTGCTATGAGGTTGGCCCCTGCTGAATCTCCGGCGAATACTATTCGTTTACCTAATAATCATATTATATTATTACTAGCGGACGCGCGCAGCTTCGCTTGCGTAATTAGGGGTGAATTCTAATAAACCACGAAACATGTGTTCAATGAAATATTTTTAAGAGTCTAAATTTCAAATTTTATAAAAATCGGTGGCGTTTTAAAGATTTTTTCATACAAACTTTCAACCCCTTATTTGCACCCTTAGGGGGATAATTCTAGGAAACGATGAAACACGTGTTCAATTAAATAATTTTAAAAATCTAAATTTCAAATTTTATAAAAATCCATTTTTTCCATACAAACTTTGAACCCCTATTTCACCTCTTTAGGGTAAAAATTTTTCAAAATCCCTTCTTAGTGGATGTNCGCTTGGGGTGCCAAGCTGTAGTCCACTGACAATATCGGCATGTTTAACTTGGCTGCCCATTCTCGTAGATAAGTTTCGTGGGATTTAGAACTTTGTGCTACAAAACCACCACCGTGGCAGTGGAACACTATGCCTTCCGCTGCTGGCAAGGATGAATCTTCTCCTGCCTAAAATAAGTTTAACGTTTAGTTTTATTTTCTATATATTGTAATAGGCATTTTATAGCTTGCAGGTGCAAGTGAGGTGAAACGAAGTGAAAAGTAGTAACCGCAATTTCACAATATGATAAAATTAAATCAAAAGTACAGTAAGGTGAACAACTCCTGAATAATCAAAAGTAAGAAAAAATCTAAAATCAAATCTGTGCAGTAACAGCTAACTGGTATAGAGCAACCACGACTCTTCAACCGGCATAGTTCGCAAGTCATATGGAGTCCATTCGAAGAATAAATTATTTTCAATTTCCCGCTCTCTCAGGTTTTCTCTAAACTATACGGAATAAAACTTAAAGCAAGAGCAAAAAAATTAAAAGCATGATAAAAATATATATTTACTTACCATCCCAGCCCTTTTATTAACGCTAATTAACCTAAGATTAAGCCCTTGCAATCCTATATGTACGGACGGCGGTAGCACCGTCAGCTCCTTACCCTCTTTAGTAGTAACCACTAGGGGTTCGGGGTTCAAAGTTATTATTTTATTTACAGCTACATTTGACGACATAAGACTTGGCACACGTTTCATTATTTCTGAAATTTAACAATTGCATTTTAAATAAAAGTACATAAATAAAATTAATTTGGTGAGTACATTTTCCTTGCTGACGAGAGAAACTCGAGTTTTTTTTTCAAAGATGTTTTTATTGACATAATTCCCGTGTGAAGCAGGGTCGGGTCTCTAGTGTATATAAAATATGTATGAAATCGAATGAAACGACACACGCGTGACGATTAAACATAATCGATAGATTTCATTTCCGATACTGCCCTACTCTGAGATTAAAGACGGAAATATGATAGGAAGTAGCTTCGCGTTGTATGCCGCACTTAGCAGGCAGACGGAACCTGGGAACCTAGTGTTAATACACTTCTTCTCTCAATTCTTTCTCACGAAGACACTACCGTTCTTCATTTTCTGCCGGAGGCGTTGCGTGTTGACTGGCGGAACTTAATTGCCTCCAGTGGGAATCGAACCCCTAAACAGTCGCACGTTTGTATATGTGCGCCACGACTGGCCACTGTAATAACCCTGTATACCTATCACGGTGATAGGATAAATGTGAAATTTAACAATTTTAAATTAAAGAAAAACAATTTAAAGCTTAATATGGATTCAGAAGTTCAAACCGACAAAAAATTCAGCAATAATAATATATTATAATTTATAATGTTTATAACTTAATTATATTCATAAATTTTCTGCAATATGCGAGGAAGATAATTAAATATTAAATGTTATTTAAATATTATTTAAATAACATTTTCCTTAACTTTCAAATTAACAACATTTCGTGTGATGTAACGGAAATCAATAATGAACTTTATATAGATAGACTTACATCTTAAATATGAAGAATTAGTGCGATAATTAAAGAATAGTCAAAATCATTGAAAGAATTATTTCACATACTAGTGTGACAATCGACCTCGGGCTGGATTCGAATAGCTGAAGATAGAGCTCACGGGCGTGCTATTGGAGAGGCCTATGTCCAGCAGTGGACGAGGACATGCTGATGATGATGATGATACTAATGTGAGTACGTTTATCTTATAAATGGCTTATATTGTCTGTGCATTAACCGCCTAACCCATATGTTAAAAATTTAAAATTAGCACTTACCGCTCTCAGCTAAAAACCAGAACGCCTTACAGAATTCGACGCTCGCCGACTGTGATATATTGACGATTCGTCTTGCACGCATTTCGGGGTCTATTAAATACTGGCCTCCCGTCCAAACCGAGCTTATGAGGTTTCCGTGACTGTAGTACGCTTCTGAGAATCCCGCCATACAAATAGATATCCCTTTGAGGATACCACGCATTGAAGGTAAGAACTGAAAAGGGTTAGATATTATAAAGATGATGTCCTGCAATTATTTTAGGTTCGCTTTTTATCCCGCAGGTAGGGAAACCGCATGGCGTTGGTTGGAAGAAAAGGTAAAGAAAACATAGTAACAAGACAATTCATTCTCCGCGGTCTTTCCGCGAGAACTCACGACGCTATAAATACATATGTCAGTATAATAATAGTTAAGTAAGTTTTTGTAAATATTGCAACGTCTATTTAAGTGCCATTATTTTGCAAATGTGAGATTAAATTGCTTATATTATTATATCAAGATATTGTTATTACCTAGTTTTTTGTTCTTTGTTAAGTATTGTTTGTTTTTTATATTGACAAGGTAACTTGGACCATACCTATGTATATAGTTCTAACAAGACTTATTTTAGTTTTAGTTTCATTTCATTATTAAAATAAATTCGATAAGAGAAGATTTCTGGATTTTCCAAGTACGCACAGCCGACTATACGACGTTTAATAAGATTGGTTTATATTGTGAATGAATACTAAGAATACGTGGAAAATGGAGAACGCAGTGTCTTAACACTACCCTGCTGTGCGCGAGATTCGTTTGTTAGTCAATTCGAACGTACTCTCTTGCTTAATATTAAATTAGGGTTAGTTAGGTTAAACTAAGGGGATTTTTTTTCACTTTCACGCTGTTTCCTGTATGTAGTAGAACTTTATGAATATCTTCAACTTAGCAATATTTAGAGTATTAACTTAGTAAAAAAGGCAGAAGCGAACTAGTGTTAGGACACTCCGCTCCATTTTTTCCGAAAGTTTAAAGTAAAAGTAATGTCAAATTGCCGCTAAAAATTGTCATCAATTTAATAACTAAAAGAAAAGTTAATTTTCAGTCCAAAATTAATTAAAGTTTTTTATACTGTTTCTCGCCGCCTTGAAATTCTTAGGTTTTACTTCGTACGTTCCGAATTTCAGTGCACTATATTTTTTTAACTAGAGCACAATAGTTTGATCACCAGTGTTTTGGCAGCCGCATATATAATAATGTATCAGTGAAAATATTTTTATATAAGTCGTATATTGTAATATTTACTATTTTATTAATATCTCCAAAAACACGCATCTAGTCGTAAAAAAATATAAAAAAAATTACATATCCTTAGCATAAAGAATTGCTTATAGAAACGTATAGCTCGATTAGATTAGAACTCATTAAAAGGTGCAGGATCAAATCCTACTACTGATTAAAATATTATAAATCTATTTGTAACATTATTATATTAAAAACAAATTATTTCACTTATTTTATCAACCTCACCTGGAATCCGAGACATCGTCCATAAAAACAATACTGATTGATAGTATCGGCTTGCGAGAACAACTCCTCGGGTGAATGATCGTCAGTGGGAAACAGTTCGCCCGGCGCCGCCCAAGAGAGGAGAGTCTGCAGGTGATGTAAGCACGTGCCCAATGACGCTAGCAACTGCCCACACGATTCGACTTCCCTTGAAATTTAAGATAAATACTTATTTTTTCTTTTTGTGGAAAAAAAATGATTGTATGCGATTTCGTTAAACGAAATGGGGTTCTAATATTATAACCTCAACCTATAAACAAACAGACAGAAAGATATTGAAATAGATATCAAAACATAGAAATTAGATTTCATAATGAAAAATTATATAAATGTAAAAAAATGTCTGACATAAAATGGTTGACACAATTACTTTCATTCAACTTTACCTCTTGTGTTGCAATTAGCCTATTTTTTAAATACACAAAATGTAATGAATGGTGTGTCTGCGTAAAAAAGAATCAGTGTTTATTATGAAAATATAAATTTGTAGCTTGTAAAAGATTTCTACGATAGGATAATATTAATTAGTTCTATATGGACCATGGTCCGCAATGATGATGGAGAAGATAGTCCTTTGAAACTGCATTTTCAACATAAAACTCCAGAGGCCAGTCGTGGCACGGGCACAGGCGACTGCCGGCGTGTGACACTAAACGTTACGAGTTGTGGGTTCAATTCCCGGAGGAAATGAAATATTGAATATTTTCATATTAATTTAATTCGCTCTGGTATTGTTGCAAAGCGCGGTGTTGAGTTTCGCCATTCAACATGCAATGCCTTTAGAATTACTTAACACTAATTAACACTTATTTCCCTCAGCCTGCAGCGTAAAACTGAAAACAAATTGCATATGGACCACTCAAGTAAAATAGTTCATACATATTCCAAATAAATCGTATAGACATTGTGTAACGTGCAATAAACCTGAGTGAGTGCTTCGTCCGCGACTCATTTAATAGTCAAAGGCGGTTTTAGCTTGATTATGTACATTTTAATTTTTTTTCCTACGCCTTAGACACATCACAAGTAGGTCACTTACGTAGGTATTGTTTGTTCAAAATTAAATCAGCTTCACGCTGCATCCCGCACACAGCAGGTTTGGCAGAGGGAACCTAGTATTCTTAAGACAGTGCGTTTCTCATTTCCCGCTCAATTCTGGAGGCATTGCGTGTTGAATGGCGGAACTAAACGCCGCCATTTGCCTTGACACCAGAGCGAAGAGCATGGAAATATAAATTTTGCCACGACTGGCCTCAATTGTTTGATCGAACGATCCCGTCCACAATTAGTACGGATTGTTGGCGTATTACTACTAGTGTACAATTTTTGAATTGAAATCTGGCAGACATTCAAAATTTCCGCTTTATGGGATTTTTACTGATGACATTGAGATCGTATGTGATTTAAAAAAATATATGTCTTATAAAATGAAATAAAATATTGCTAGATTCACATAATCTAAATATAATGATAAGTTTACTTTTTAAACATTTTCTTTTCAGCCCAACGCTGTATCCTGTATATAGCAAGGTCCGAGCATATCGCCAAAATCGGCGAGAAGCTTGAGAGCTACCCGTCCGGAACTCACCAGTTTTGGGCGCTCTCAAAGGCGGCACTCGGCAACTTCAGCCAGCCTTCGCTTCCGTCTTTACGTAAGGGGAATGACATCTTGGTCCATACGGCGAAAGAGAAAGCCGATCTCCTGGGCGCTCTCTTTGCCTCGAACTCGACTTTGGATGACCAAGGATCAACGCCACCGACCATCCCGCGGTGCCAGAGCTCAATGCCTGAGGTTAAGTTCAGCCAAAAAGCTGTAAGGCGAGCTCTGTCCTCTTTGGACATCCATAAGTCGAGCGGGCCAGATGGCATCTCCCCCTTAGTGCTTCGTTCTTGTGCTCCTGAGCTGACACCGGTGCTAACGCGTTTGTTTCGGCACTCTTACTCAGTCGGCGTAGTCCCAGATTCATGGAAGAGCGCTCTTATCCACCCGATCCCGAAGAA
>JAKRZM010000488.1:579859-622071 GCA_036379175.1 Heliconius cydno galanthus | reverse complement strand
TGCAATAAACCTGAGTGAGTGCTTCGTCCGCGACTCATTTAATAGTCAAAGGCGGTTTTAGCTTGATTATGTACATTTTAATTTTTTTTCCTACGCCTTAGACACATCACAAGTAGGTCACTTACGTAGGTATTGTTTGTTCAAAATTAAATCAGCTTCACGCTGCATCCCGCACACAGCAGGTTTGGCAGAGGGAACCTAGTATTCTTAAGACAGTGCGTTTCTCATTTCCCGCTCAATTCTGGAGGCATTGCGTGTTGAATGGCGGAACTAAACGCCGCCATTTGCCTTGACACCAGAGCGAAGAGCATGGAAATATAAATTTTGCCACGACTGGCCTCAATTGTTTGATCGAACGATCCCGTCCACAATTAGTACGGATTGTTGGCGTATTACTACTAGTGTACAATTTTTGAATTAAAATCTGGCAGACATTCAAAATTTCCGCTTTATGGGATTTTTACTGATGACATTGAGATCGTTTGTGATTTAAAAAAATAAATGTCTTATAAAATGAAATAAAATATTGCCTATGTGAATCTAAATGTAATGATAAATCTACTTTTTGAACATTTTCTTATCAGCCCAACGTTGTCTCCTGTATATAGCAGTGTAGGCAGAGATAACCTAGTGAAAACGCACTTCATTCTCTAGTTTCTTTCTAAATTGGAGATTAATTAATTGTAATCTAAAATAATAACAATTTTATCATTTTTGAGTAATTTAAGTCAGGTGCAATATATACGATAAGAACACCAAATTATTTTTTCTTATTTACAAGACATCTATCTACATTTAAAATAACAACGTTAATAGTTTAAATTGAACAATTTAGTCAATTCAAATCAAGATCCGCTTAGAACAAGAGCATGTCAAGACCTCAACTGAGCCGGAATTATTGAGATGATAATAACATTTCTTATCTTGTTATTTTTTATTATTAATAAGTCTAGTTCTTTATAAATAACAATATAATGAAATAGCTTGATGTGACGGGAGATTTGAATATGTTACCTAAAATTCCAAGTAACAAAAAACTTTAAAAACTAAATCTTTAAAAACTAATAATAATAATAATTGATAAATAAGTACCTAATATGTTAATAGGACTTACTTCACAAAATATCCCTTCCGGAAAAGCAAAGCGTCTCTGCCCGTACAAACTTGACGGCTCAGCTTGAGACCGTGCAACACGCAAGAGTCCACCACCGAAACGAAACTTCTGTATCCATTTCCTGGTGACTTACTATCGAAGTCATATAATGGCGCTACCTGAAACAAAATGATGAGATGAGCAACTGTTATTTTAAATATGAATATATTTTTATATCGGTAAATGCATAAAAGCAACATTTATTGAAGCCAGCAAACATAAATCTCAGAGAAATCTTAAATAAACAAAAAAAAAATCAGTTTCACGCTGTATCCTGCACACAGCCGGGTAGGCAGAGGGAACCTAGTGTTAAGACACTCCGTTCCTCACTTTCCGCTGAATTCTAGAGGCAATTCTAGTGTTGAGTGGTAGAACTCAACACTACTCTTTGCCTCGACACCAGAGCGAAGAAATGAAAATATAAATATAAGTAAATATTATATTAATTTCATTGCCTCGAGTGGGGATCGAACTCACAACCGTCGCGTTACAGTCACACCCTTGTGCCGCTGCGCCACTACGGCCTTGATATTTAACAAATATTATCTTGATTAACAGACAGTTTATTCTCCAAATATTTTAAACGTATTATCGTACAGATAGTATAAGGACAAACACGTTTTACAAATTACATTGTTCATAATAGAGAAAAATGGCACGTGCTAATAATTATGTAATGTTAACCTTGAAAGTAAAAAGACATACATTTTTCCATTAAGTAGAACCTTCCATTCTATACAGTTATAAATAAATGTTGAAATTTTAGTTAAAGTTTAAAATCATTGGAAAAGGCAATAGAAAAGATAGATAAATGGATATGTTGGAAAATTTTCTCGCTTATGTTGACATAGTATCTCCGTATAAGCTCCTAATCAGTTTTTAATATTTTTAAAGCGTTATTTCACACTTAGGAAAGAAAAACATTTATTAAGAAAACGTATAAAATTTTGAACGTAGCGTGATTCGAACCCGCGCCTTCCAAACGGCTCAAACGTTCAAATTTTTAGACGTTTTCCTAATAAGCATTCCTAATCAGTTACCTAAAGATATACATACGGCCTTCGAAGCAAGAAAGATATATGATAATAAACGCCTGTACGCTTGTTACAAACGTAGCAGTGTTTAGTTACATATACATTCATAAATAAGTATATCAAGTGGAATGATAAATAAGCTGCCTCGATGGTAAATTGAGGCAGCCGACGGAGTGGCGCAGCGCCTGATGCATATGCGCGATGGCAGTAATTGGATCTTCACTAAAATAATGAGTAACCATAGAGTAATCTATCAATGGACTGATTTGAATTCCCTGTGTTACATAGTTTTCCCTGGATAAAGGAGTACTAATATATATTTTTTTAGCTTCATTCTGTATCCCACACTTATCAGGGAAGGCGGTATCTGGGAATTTAATATAAAGAGCATCTTAAATGGTCTTAAATTAGCCATTTAAATGAAGAAAATAAATGAAAAAAAAAAAAGGTAAGACACTTCCGTTTCCTAGTTTACGTGTGGTAATCGAACCCAACACCATCGCGTTTATAGTCGCACGCTTGTGCCACTTCAACACGACGACATCTGTTTCTATTTTCATGTATATATTAAACTTAGCAAAACATCGAATGTCTTAAATCGAATGTCTTATTTGGATTAAACAACAACAGCGAGTGTTCCGTATACTTCTTTAAATTGACAAAGCAAATTAATACATTATATAATTACTGATTATCTATATAGTCACGATGTCTAATCCGCAAATGGTATAGTTTATAGCGCTACATCAAAGTACTATGCTGATAAAAAACAATAATAAACATAAACTAAGTATAAAATTACCTTAATAACCAGTATTTAAATTAAATATATCTTTATATATTTTTGTTCTTTTTATGATAAGGTTAAAAATACGTCAATTTTAACCTTCATTGGGTAATTCAAGAGAAATGGGAAGTTAAAGTGTTTGACCTCTATGAATTCACATAAACATAAATATTATAAAAGAATGTATTTTATTTATTATTAAATCAAAGATTGAGGATTGATTTCTCTCCAGGTTGATTTAAGATCCTGGAGTTTAATGAAACAAACAACACAAGTATATGAACATAAATACTATATGAGCACAAGTAATGTTTCGAAATTGGACACTTCATTTACTATCCGTTGAAATTCAAACGAACGAATTATTAACCCCCTATTGTTAAAACACTCCGTTCCCCATTATCCGCCGATTTTTTCTGAAGGTAGAGTAGTAAATGGAAGTTGTATGGATATGGTCGTAATTTCCATGCAAACGAAGACGCGGGCGGCTACTATAGAATAATCACGAATATGCAAGATACGTATGTTTAAGTACTTTCAATACTTTAAAAGTGTGAGTCTGAAAAACGAGGTGTCTTTCAACTTGCGCCGATGACGTGAAGGTCACAAGATACATGACATCTTACTTTTTATGTAAGTAGGTATATGACGTCATAAGTTAATAATGTTTTTCAATTCGCCAAGTTACTTCAGTATATCATTAAAGTAATTTAAAATTAAAGAATTAAAATTTATAGGATTAACAATAAAAATAATATAATGTTCACTTTTTTGTTCATCAAATATAAATATAAACATTAAAAATTATTTATTTATTATCGGATTAGACAAGTTTATTTATATGAACTGAGAAGCATTAAACTGAGAATAAATTTAAAACCTAGAACTATCGAGTTTACAGGCTGATCTCTCTTTCTCTTCCATTGTACATAATGGCTTTTGAAATTACTCCAGAAATCGGCGAAAAGTGCGAAAAACAGTAGGTTCCCTCTGCCTACCCTGCTATGTGCGGGATACAGCGTGAAGCTGATTATTATTCATTAAATTTGATTGAGTGATTTTGTATGAGCACATTAAAATATTATGTACTTATAAATAAATGATGTTATTTACTACATCATTAGTAAGTTGTGAATCATGTTATAAATCAACATATTATGATGAACAGCAGTTGACCCATAACTAATACTTAAGCCATGATAAATTCTATTTAAGTGTTGGATATTTCTTTAGCCTATATAACTAGATGTATTTTTCCTGTTTAAAACTCTTCCTTATATACAAAGGGTAGGCAGGGAAAACCCAGTGTTAAGACTTTACTTGTTGGACTATTCTCCTCTTTCTGATTGAATTTGAGGCAATTTATATTGACTGTCAAATAGAACTCAAAACTGTGGTCTTGTTTAACATTATTAAAAAACTTTTCTTCCGAGTACATGTCATCTGTTGTAGTTATACATTAAAAATCTGTTGTTGATTCATTTATATTATTTTTTTTAACTTTTACTACTCCTACTCACCATTTAATTTTCGAGACATGGTGACAAAACTCAACACTGCTCTATAATTTGTTACCAGAGCAAAGAAATAAAAATAATGCACTCTTTTAGCTTAGAATTGAATACACAACTGTTGCATTTATACTGCGCTGCTGCACCACAGTCGCCTTATGTTGTTTTCCCAAATTATAATACAATAATTTACTTTGTAATGCGCATATAAATGTGAATAAACAATTTAATTTTATCTATAACTGTTGTTTACTATTTAACATATGGTTGGTTATTATTGAACATGTGTAAGATATACTTATTTTTAGAAAGTTGTAAGCAATTAACACATGTTTTGTTAGGATTTTTAATTTTATTATAAAGTGCCTTAATATTTTAATAGGATATTTTTAAACGCAACAGTATTATTTTGATAACTGATACAGTGAATTTTTCATTGTTCTTTATTTGTGCATGTACTGTTTTAAATTTGATCAGAAAGTGGAGAATGGAGTGTCTTAAATCTAGGTTCTTTCTGCCAACTTTGCTAAAATTCCCATCTATGGATACAGTGTAAAGATAAAAAAAAATCTTTGAAGACTGTAGTCACATGATGTAATTTGGTAGAAATTTATGCAAAAAATCTTATCAAATACCAAAAAGGTAAAGGCTTAGTCAATTGGATGGTAAAGTACAAGGAAATTGAGTGACTAAACCATTATTGGGTTTAAAAATATTAATAATTTTTTTAAAAATAATTCCCAATTTTGGAGAAAAATATAATTAATTAATCGTCTTAATCTACCATGGCATTCACGGTAGATTGAGATGGACTAAAAATATTATTAGCAAATATTAATAGCAACACAATTCATTTTTTACTTATACTATAATCTAGGTTTTTTCCACAGTCTATAACTAGCACATTTGTAGAAAAGAATTCTTAAAGAAAGCTTTTATGCAATAAATCTATTGAATTGGTAAATTATATTTTTTTTAAATAAAAATGTGAATAAAATAAATTTCTCATACAAATAAAGTATATGGTAGTCATAGTTACTGAGATATGAAAAATATCACATTTTTATTAAGCAATTTTTTTTTATTAAGAAATTCAATTTTATGCTCTAGTTAGCTTAACAACCATAAAAGCTAATGGTAATGTAATTATTTAATTTACCATAGCATAGCTAGGGTTTTGATATTTATGTCATAAAAATCAATATAGTAAAAACATACCTTTCGAACGTGATCAACGAGGGGCCACACTGTATCTATGTGATCAATTAGTGTCATGAATCCTGCATACAATCTTTGTCCATTCTCACTATCATCAGGCTGGAAGTATGTAGCATTATTTTGACAGGAGTCTTTCAAAGCTTCATACATTGCATATGTTGGAGGAGCACTATCGACAGATTCTTCGCAGCATAATGATGCTTTAGCAGGCGGATCCGCAAACTCCATATTTTTATAAAATTTTCCACTGCCGGTGGCGGACCGCAATCCACGAATCAATATTCTAAGACTCATCTGCAAAATATTACGTACATAAAAACTAAATCATTAAGGACTTACAAAAATCATCACGAAATGTATTTACAAAATATTCCGTGAGCAAATATCATCGTATTCTTACAATACGATATTTGTATTTCAGTTTCAAAAATAGTTTGTTTACTTCTACAGAACTTTACATTTAGATTTGCTGTTATTATTCATTGCTATTTAAATTATATCACGTATTTTTCAGATTCCCATAAAGAAATCACGACCTAACCGAGCGAAAGATAAACACAGATTGATTAAATGTCGTTGACAGAAGAGTGACGGATCAGCAGCTGATATGTACGTAATAAAATATGGTATATATAAATAGATATAGTAAATTTATATAAAAGCTGGCTTATAATGCAATACTTACGCAATAAATACAAATATTTTTATATATTATATTATGTTTTAAGTGTAAATTTATGTTATTTAAGAAAATTTTACAGCGTAAATTGGAACGTAGTTTTACTGACAAGTGACATCTTTAGTGTGGTTCATGTTTGTATTTTTAATTTTGAGGGAGTATGGTTGCATTCGAATATGTTTGTAATTTGTATCTAAAACCTGAGACATAAATGAAGGAAATATTATAATTTAAAAAAGTAAAATGGAGGAGCATATGATAGTCGATGAAACCGAATCAAATGCAGTTGAACAAAACGTACAAACTGAAGAAATAAATACGTTTCAATACCCACCTCTATTCTCTACAAAAACTTTATTAGAACTATGCAATTCGTCTTGGTCTCGTGCAAATAGTGGAAGACAGGATGTTCAGCCGTATTTACGAGGATCCAAGTGGTCTCCGGACGGTACTTGTTGCCTAACAGTAGTCAATAATGATGGAGTTCATGTTACTGAATTACCTAAGGATCTTTACTTTGGATCTGTATCTGCTGACAGAAATATTGATGTATTAGACTCTGTAATACATGTAAAGGAATCTGGGCTTGTTTATGACTTTTGTTGGTATCCTCATATGAATTCTAACGTCCCTGAAACTTGCTGGTGAGTTTTAAGTTATCATAGTATTGGTTTTGATCAAACAAGTGGAAATCTCCACTCAGAAGACAGATTTATTTTCATTTTTTTGTTGTGAAAAAACAAAATGTAATATTGAGTTCTGTAAAATGAGTATGAGTATCAAATTCTCTGCCATCCTTGCTATATGTGCGATAAAGTGTAAAGCTAAAACTTATTTAATTAACATTTCAGCTGGCTTACAACTAGGCAAAATGCACCTGTCCAATTGTGGGATGCTTTTGATGGTTCTTTAAGAAGTTCTTACAGAGGATACAATGCTGTAGATGAAATGGAACCAGCTCTATGTGTGACATTTAATCCAGAAGGCAATAGAATAATTGCTGGATACAAAAAAGTATTGAGGACATTTGATATAGAGAAGTAATTGATATTTGTTCTTGTTATCAAATACAGTATTGATTTGACACAAAGAATCAGTCATAATTTATCTAGTGTATTACTCTCTAATGATATTTATTAACAAACAACTAACTACAATTGGTAAAATAAAAAACATGAAGTTTTTTTACTTGTAACTTTGAATTAGGGAATAATATATATATCTGCTGTATATATTAGTGAAAATGAAATTAGTTAAATAGATATGTGTTCAGGTGGAAAAGGCAGATGATATTAGTATACTTTGTACTATTATTATAAAATTGACAACTTTCAATAATAATATTTATAATATTGAACAACATTTAAATATTTTAATTCAATAAATTAGTTATGCGTAGTGGTTTTAATATATCTATTTTAATTTCTAGGCCAGGGAGAGATTTTTCAGAACATAAAATTAGTTCCCCAGCATCATGTTTGGCAACTGATAGTAATTTGTTAGCAGTAGGATCTTGGAATACATCAATAAGTCTTTATAATATCACAGAAATGGGTACATTCAAGAGCATTGGGAAAATGCATGGACATTCTGGTAATTGTTTTACTATGAAGTAAAGGTATCATGATTAATAACTCAGGTCTTCAAGGAGGTGGTCTATTCAAAAAAAAATTCTAACAATTTATCTTTCAAAACTATAATTATATATGGCCATTTTATATAACTTCCTAAAAAAATATGTTGTTGCATTGTATTACACTTAATAAGTGATGGAAGATTTGATTAAATTTTACTATTCCCATTTTGATATTCTGGCATGCCAGGGTGATCAGAGGGAATATAGTGTAAAGAAACTCCATTCACTGCAAATCATTCAAATTTGAAACACTGTATTGAGTGAGTAGCAGAATTCGATGCTTTTCTTGATACCCAAGCAAGAAAAAAAAAGGTAATTAATTCCCTTTCGTTGGAATCAAACTCACAGCTGTTGTGTTAACTGTCAGATTCTGTGCCATGGTGGCTTTTAGATAGGTAAATACTTTTCATTATAATTATCTTTTCACAATATTACAGGTGGTGTTACAAACATAAAATTTACACCAGATGGCACAAAAATAGTGTCTGGATCCAGAAAAGATAATAAACTGCTAATATGGGATATTCGTTATTATAACAGGCCTTTAAACATTTTAACTAGGGAAGTGGATACAAACCAAAGGATTTACTTCGATATATCACCATGTGGGAAGTATTTAGTCAGTGGTGGTACAGACGGTGTGGTCAAAGTGTGGGACGTCAATAAAGTGAATTGGCAAGATAGTTTGGATGTGACTGACGATAGCAAAAGTAATGCGACATTTAGAGTAAGTGTTTTAAATTAAGTAATAATTTTTTATAGGTTGTCAAAATGGAAAACTGAGATTGTATTATACTAACTTTAATATGTTAAACCAACTTCAAATACCTATCAATTATCAAATTTTCTGTATAGTTGTTATATGTACATCCTTTCCAGAAATATATGTTTACATATATGTTTACTTTACTTATTTTAAACACTACTGAGCCTATTTTGGTAAAACTTGGACTGTTCCCCAAGTTAAAATAAATCAGGTTTAACCTGTGCTTGTGACCTTAAATAGATTGTAGTCGAATATTATCCACTTCCAAAACATCGCATATTTAATAATACCCACAAATAGCTTAAATAAAATATATACAATCCAATGCTTTAAATTCAATTTTTTTGCTATAAAGATATCTAATATATACTTCTAATATCTGTTTCAGTTTCCCTTACATAATGACTGTTGCAATAGTATATCAATACATCCAATAAGACCAATCCTGGCGACTGGCTCAGGCCAGTTCCATTTTAATGATCCTATAGCCGTCTTACAAAATGACATCAAAAAGGAAATAGAAGAATGTGAAGTGACAATAAATAGTGAAGAAATAATAAATAGTGATATGAAATATTCAAGTAATGTCGAAAACACTTTAGTGTTTTGGTGGATTGGTGATTTAATAAATGATTTATGAGTAACAGTTGCTGTGTAATGTGGTTCAAAATTTGTAATATTTTGTGAAACTTGTGGTACACTTTATAGAAAGTTTAATTTTCACAAAAACAGAATTTCTTTATATGAATATTTTACAAATGCCGTCGTCGCGGAGTGGCATAGAAAATGACTGTAATCGCGGCTGTTGTTTATTACTCGAAGGAATGAATTATTTCCATTTCTTTACTTTGGTAATTAAACAAAGCCCAATGTTAAGTTCCTCCACTCAACACACTATGATACCTAACGAGTTTTATTTTATAAGCTTTAAGGAATAAATTATTAAATTGATTGAAGTGTTTTTTATATTTATAATTTACGACATTTCTGTTGTCAACTAATAAAATAAATTAGGCAAAAGTCATGCAGACACAATGTCATTATGACATGCTAATTCTAATATATTATGAGATGTTTTGTTGAGCTTGATTTTATATTTATTTACAATGTGCAGCCATATACCTTTACCTTTGACCCTTTCCTGTTACGAATAATAGGATAGTTTAAAATATGTTGATTTTTAAGAAAATTTAAAATATCGTATATGTCGTAAAGATTGAAATTAAAGAAATAATTATTACAATTGCTTTAAGTGTAAAATTTTATGTTAAAATTGTGTTTTTTGCCGTTGCCGTTTTAGATAATGTAAAATATGCATTTTCGTATAAGCAGCACGAATAGGTGATATTATAATGTAACTTAGTTATTTCGGTTTCCCCAACACTAGATTCAAATATGTAAACTTATTTTAATATAATTTGAATCTAGTGCTACTTAAGGCCTTGCTACTTTAATATTCAAACCGTTTATCGCATTATCAAGTTTCCGCTGGTCCTCAAAGGACGACAGAGTCCGGCCTAAGTCGTTAAGATAATGTTTCCTTGCCTTAATTACAGTTAGCGGTCAAGTTTGCCTTAATAAATAAACTTTTGTTGGTAAGTACGTTATATATGCAAAGTGGCTCTCACTTGTAAGGTAATCAATGGTATTTGCTAACTTTATCACAATTTAGGCACTTTGAAATTTCAAATCGTGAAATCACAATCACGATTTCATAAAATATACAAATATAAAATAATAAAATATAAAATATATTATTATTTTATTTTTATTATTAGTATTTTATTTTATTCGTTGAAAAGAATTTTATTATAACAATAGTCAAATTCTTATAATTTTAATTTTAAAATTTGGTATTTCAGTCGAAATTTAGGTTATTGTCGTTTGACAATGATAACTTACATTTCGACTCAAATGTATCCAGGGAATACATTGCGTCCTTTCACGAAATTACCCAGAACAAATTTATTGCCAGACCGACCTATAAACCATTTAAATTAATTGTAAAAAAGTCCTTTAATATTTTATGAAATGAATTAGATTTTACACGAAATAAAAAAAATCTTTAAGCAAATTCATTATAATTGTTTCCGCCATTGATGTATAATTGTGATGTCACTTATATTTTTCTAGCTCAGAATCTTTAATTTAATTGAAGAAATATAAAAAGCAATTGAAAAGTTGATATACTTAATTGGCATTCTTTCTTTTCGCTAAGAAAAGAATTAGTATGATATGGTCGCACTAGGGCAACGTGACGTGGTGCTATGGGACATTGTTTTTAAATCCATTCCTTGTAGATTCGATCGAAGTGATTTGCACGATATAAAGAAAATCGGATATATTCGAATTTTGCTTTATTAGGTACCTATATATGGAACTTACCACGCTTACCACGCTACCACGCACTTGCCACGTCTTGTCTCTACACCAGAGCTAAGAAACGAAAATCGAGTGGGAATCGAGTGGGAATCAAAACCACAACCTTTTGCGTTTACAGTCACACGCTTTTGTAATGCTAGTGGCTTCAAGGTTTATAGGAAACATAGAATTGAAATGAAAAATGAAACAATATATGTACTTTATAAAATAAATATACTAACCATTTTTATTATTTTAACCACCATTATATCTATAATTAGAAAAACAATTGATTCCAGAAACGTAAAGTAACTTTTTCCCCTGCAGAGCCCTCCAACTAAGAATATGCCAAGAAAAACTGTGATAGCGTCGTAAAAGCTGTTTTTGTAACAGGTTTTGTTCGTCCAAACGCATGTATGTGATAAAGATAAAACTCATATAAATCGCTAACTTTTCTTTCTTCCTTATTACAGAAAACATTTTTTGTATAAAAATTAGATAAGCCCGAATTAACTTTTTGCTTGCCACAAAAAACAATATTAGCTTATGAATACAATATTTTTTTTCAGCATTCACGCTGTATCCCGCACACAGTAGGGTAGACAGGGGACCTAGTGTTAGGACATTCCGTCTCCCCATTTTCCGCTCAATTCTAGAGACATTGCGTGTTCAGTGGTGGCACACAACGTCGCGATTTGTTTCGACACCGTAGCGAAAAAACAAAAAGATAAATTAAAAAAATATTTAATTTCCTCGACTAGAGATTGAACCCATATCCAGTCGCATAAACAATCACACTTTGTGCCATTGCGATACGACCTGCCTCCATATCGACTTACTAAATAATAAAACATAAGCAATATATCTCAGTATATATCACTTTTCTTACTTTTCCAAGTATATAGGCTTATCTACCACTTATAAACAAAGACACATAAGAAGAATGTGCTTAAATTCGATATACCAACAGAGGATATCTCAAATGAGCAGGCTTCTCAAACAATGTTTATGCTTTTGAGAAGCTTTTTCAGCAGACAATCAATTACTTGAGTACAAATATTATTTAGGTCAGCTTTTTGTCAAAATTGTTTTATACTAAAAATGTCCATAGAAAAAGATTAATAATAATGTTACAGAGTTCTAGGTTAACCTAATCTCCTACTTTGCATATTATGGCAATATATTCAATAAACAATTTATTTTTATTCGAAATTAAAGATTTTTTTCCATATATTTTATATTGAAGCTGTCATGGCGCAGTGACACTAGCATGTGAGTGTTAACGCGAAAGTTGTGGGTTCGATTTCCACTCGGGGGGAATGATTTATTATTTATTACTATTTTCTTTTTGCCCTGGTAATAAGGCAAAGCGCGGCGTTGACTTCTGGAACTCAATAGGCAATGTCTTGAAAATTAGGTGGACAGTGGGAACGTTCCCTCTAATACCCTACTAATACTATGTATGGGAAACATGTTTGTAAATCTGAAAATAATATAAATATATTATTCTATTTCTCGTATACTTTATGTTATAACCTATGAGTTATTTCAGATGACTGGAATTGGATTTATAATCCAATTTCGATCAAACGCTTTGGTGTATATTGTATAACGCCTGAACCGTTTCGAGCAGAACGGTATATTAAATTAATTTGACAAATTACGCTTAAAAGCAAAGGATAAATTAATAATAGGTACGGTAATTGACGAAGAATCGTGAGTCGAAAAAAGTGCTCGGGCACAAGGTTGTGATTGTAAATGTAAAGGGTTATGGGTTTGATTTTTCTGATATTTTCCGTTACCAACAATTATAAAAATTGGTAAGAAGTTTACAGTATCCGACTCGCACTTGACTCATTTTTAAAACTTAACGTGTTTCTTCAAAGCAGTCAGCCTAGTGCCAAAAATGGGATTCGAACCCACAATCTACAATCAGTTTTACGATCAGAAGCTGTCCTTTTTCTTGAATAAAACAGTATTTATTGCAAATCTTGTTAGAATCAATATTTTTTGTTAGAAATCTTATTCACTTTCTATTTTACTGGTAAGTGGCCTTTAGTTTCTATACTTTTAATTTTTTCCCTATGGTTTAATGATTTTATAAGGTATATTATATTTCCGCGTTTCACAGATATAAATAATATCTTTTTGTATAATATTTGTCTTCTTCAAAACATAAAGGAATGTTTAGCTAACCCTTTTACCTTTTTGAGAGAAAAATTCTCATGCCAAGAGTCACAATAAATTCAACGCTACATGTAAAGATTTACAATCCTTGACCTCTTAACTTTGAAGATGTTTTTTTATATACGAAGATACGTTACCCGTTAAATTGAAAGAAGCATGTATGAATAAAAATATTGTAAATCACAAATATGATTTATTAAAATATTTTAAAATTATAAACTTTAAATTCATTAAGAAATATATATCGTTGTCTACTAAAATTTTTATATTAAATTATTTATCTGTTTCTTAATAATTAGCCAACTTCATTAGCTCATCTTAGCTTAGCCAGAGCCCTTTCATCTGATATGTCACTTGAACTAGCGGCTTTAATATCAAATTTTTAAGGCTATTATTTTTCCTCTTTTTTAAGGCTATTATTTTTCTTCCATTTTAAGGCTATTATTTTTTTGATTTTACCACAAATGTATAGTTTTCAGATTTTTTCCTAAGCTAGTACTACCTGTAGATGCTAGCTGCCAAATTTCATAATTCTAGGTTAACCGGAAATATATGAGTTTTGATTCCCTTGATATTATCGAAATACACTTTTTTGCTATTTAAGGCTATTATTTTTTAGGATTTAACCACAAATGTATATCTATTTTCTAGTTCGTAAATAAATTTAATTAATTAAACATGTAAGCGACACCATCAGCCTTAAACGACAACAAATATAACCGATGAGCCTATGTGACAACAATTATTTAAAATAGCCTTAAGCAATAAAATAAATATACGTTTTATTTAGGCAAAGACAAATGATATTTTTTTACGCAACAAGTTCAATAAACTCGACACTTGATCAAGATCCATCAACGTCTATTTATTTTCGACGACTCTATATTCTTATATTTCAATTTCAATTACTTTTTACGTAAGATTTTTCTCTAACAAATTAGTTTAGCCTGTGGTTCTACCCTGCTAATATATATTTTTATTTACATTAGTTTTATCTACTGGTTTTGTATTGCGGCTTACCTGCTATTATCAACCTCAATATTTACATATAAAATTTTAATAATAAAAATCTTTTTATATGTACACTAACTTAACTTTGACTAAAAAAAAACAATGAGTCTCATTTGAAAAAAAAAACAATGAATTGATCATATTATTTGTTTATATGTTATTATTATATGTTTTCTTTATATTTTTCTGTTAATGAATATCATAATATTATATCCGTGAAATATCTCATTTAATCATTCTTAGACGATGGAGGAAAAAAGTTTCATGGAATTATTTGCCCTTTTTCCTAAATATGATTATTTTATAATAGAAGAAATATATATTATAGAAAAATTATCATTTTTAGATTTATCAAAATATTTATTACCTACTAAAATAAACTCTTAACGATATAAAATGAGAGTAAACAACATTAGTGGTCGAAATTCTGCGAATAGAAAATCACATTAATCAAGCTCAAAAGAGCCTTGTTTAGGTGACAGCCGCAGAGAGGTCGGGGTGAATTTCATTTAGAAAAATAAAATAAGATTTTAGCCTGCTGAAAACTTATCAGTAATGGAAAAAGTAGTGGAAATACATTAGAAAAATCGCGTAGCTTTACTAGCAATTTGAGCCAACTCCGTTTTAGCCCCAATCGCACCTCCCAAATTCGTTTATCCCGCAGGGACCATTAACGAGTCAGGATAGATTGTGACCTATTGTCCTACTGACATTACTTACCTTTTCACCAAAACGTTGTTTTATTATAGAAACTGCTGTTCATCTTTTATAACGTCTCGTATTAATATGAAAAGTAAGATGTGTAGATAGATACTGATTTTGTAGAGACATACAAATATAATATTTGAGGTCAGTCGTCGCGCAGGGGCACAAAGTGTTCTGCAAAACGACAAACGAACGACCGGTCGTGGGTTCGATCCCCACTAGAGGAAAGGAAATACTTATTTAAATTTATATTTTCATTTCTTCGTTCTGATAACAAGGTTAAACGCGGCCTTGACTTTAGCGAATCGACACGCATTGTCTCGAGATTTCGGAAAATATTTTCGGAGATTTTTTTTAAAATTTTTGATACAAATCATCATAATTGTGTTGAATTCTCTACAATGTCACAGTCCCTCAATTATAGGTAGCCGGGATTTATTACTTAATAGTTTTTGAACAAAAATATAACTCGGGGTGGGCTTTTTAGACTCATATTATTAACCTACCTACCTAACATTGGGATAGAATATTTTTTTGTATAAATAAAAGTTCAATATAAAGTCCTATTAAGATTTTCATATAAAGAGGATCTCAACAATTAATGTTTTAGATGAAAGGGTCATAATAGATCCTACTGATTTCGTAACCTGGAACAGTATATAGAAGCTGGTAAACATAATTATTTCTTGTAATTTTTTGTAGTAGTGTGTAGTTTAATTATTGATATAATATGTGTGTACATTGTCCATAAAAGTTATATTTAACAGGGGGCTGTACGTACACTCTTTAATTAAATTGTTCCACTACTTTTACTTCATGACGACATAAAATGGCGGTCAACGATTTAAAACTATTACATTTCATGAGATCTTCAAAGTACGGAAACTAGAGAACTCTAACAAATCACTTTAAACCCATTTAGTACTAATAAAAATGTCAGCTTTAGTGTGCCCTAGGCTCCTAAATGTAATTAAATAGTTTCATACGTATTAGAGTAGTTATACTTCATAGGCCGTCGTGGCATAGGGGCATAAGTTTGCGAAAACCGTAAACGCTACAGTTGTGAATTTTATTCCCACTTGAGGGAATAAAATATTTAAAAATTATATATTTTCGTTCTGGTAACGAGGCAAAGCGCTTGCGTTGAGTTTTCGCCACTCAACACGGAATACCTCAATATTTCAGCGGAAACTGGGTTTTCCAGGTTCTCTATGTCTACCCTGCTGGCGTTAGCTGGTGCTGGCTGGCTGGGTGCGGCATGCAGCGTAAAGCTAATATTACAAATACTATATATTATTATATCAGTACACAAGAAAACCTAATCTATTTTTTATAATATACAATAATGGTATTGTTTTCATTTTTCATGTCTAATTACATTAATGAAACTAAAGAGCATAGTGCTAACGACTAGAATTAACTAGAAAAATAACCAGAATTTTGCATAATACAAATGTACTAGTAGTTAAATGTTAAATAAGAATGTATTCCTCAAAAGTTTTTTTATTTTTATATAATAAAGAAAAAAAACCAGTTAAATCTCTTAAAGTGTTATTATATTTATAGAAGGTAAAATTAATGTAGTAATTGATGTTAATTAATATAATTAATTTGATAATTTTAATATGAAATTTAAGCGTGAAGCTGTAAATGTTTTAGGAGGGTAATAACGTACAAATATAAAGTTCGACCCAAGAGGCTACTTGTTGACTTCTCTCTTACTTATGTTCCGAGTGGATGACTTTTAACTTAATAATTTATGCTTACTTTACGACAATCCCTTTAAGTACTTTAAAACACTTAAAATAAATTATAGCATTTTATATAACATCATTGTGCACAAAGTAATAAAATTTTCCTTTATTGATTTTTGTAAAATATTTCCGAAGATTAACTCGGACAAACAGAAAGAGAAACATTTTGGTATTGTGTATTTATAACTGCATGTACTTGGAGAAACACATCAATTTCACTTTAATTTATATCAATTACACTATTTTAATATTGTTATCAAGGAAATTTCTTCGCATTTCATAACAATCACTACTACGAAATAAAGACTTTTTAAGTATCTGTTAATGCTTTTTAATATAATATTAATTGTAAGCAAGAGTCCATCGACATTTTGCAATATTAACTTTTCATAAAGTTGCTATGCGGAAAATAGAAATATTTACTATGAACGTCACCCTATGTCGCTGTACATCCCTTTAGATGTCAGTCTGACAGCGACATCGGATATTTCTAAATTGCGATATACTTATCTGACGCGTCCATTATTATCAGCCAACATTTCTGTGCTATATTAAGGGCAATTTAAATCTTCCTAAGGGTAGTAATATATGAAAAAAGTTATAAATTTATGTTTCGTACATTTTGTTACCTTCCTATATAGACGTCTCAATTTCATTAGCTTCTTTAAACGTTTGTTTGATATAAAATTAAATTATTAATTAGTACCACAAACAGTTTTGTAAAGACAAAGTCAAGTATTTTTAACTACAGTTATCTGTTATCTGAGCGAAAAAATTAAAACAATTCACTCTCTCTAACGGAAATCAAACATACAACCGTCATGTTTACAGGCTGACGCTATGCCGCTAATCTACGACGGCCTCTATTGGCATAAGATCCCATAACATGAATCTCTATCTGTTTTTTTAATGGAATAAAATAATTAATTGAAATATTTCAGTTGTGCCAAATAGCCAAGAAAACGGAGACTCAAGTTTACTTTAAATTGAAAAAACGACTATATATTCGTGTAAAAACAATTAGTTTATAAATCCTATCCTATACATTATAAAATATTTAAAAAATCAAAGAGTTTTTAAATATTAAGAAGCATTGACATTCATTTCAGTACTAGAGGTCACAAAGTAAACTGCGCATAAAACCAATGAGGCGTGACTTTCTGATAAATGATAAATGTTAACCAAATATCGAGTTAGCATAATAGTCACGTAAAGATTTATCATAGAAGCTTAATTTAAATGAAACACTAAAAAGAACTTAAAATTTTTTAGCATTTTCACAAAGACTACAAATAACGTTTACCTACGCTACGTATTACTCCCAATTTTCATGATAATAACAATTATTAAAAGTAAATCTAATTCAGTTTTTTGTAGATTTTTTTTCATAGTTAGCAGATAAAAGCAGCTTAAAATGTGTAAATTCTACGTAAACTACAATTTAAGGACGCACGCACTTACGCACATCTGCCTTTGTTGGGCATATACTGCTTTACCAAACAAGAATTTATTATTTTTTTTTATTAGCTGGTGCTAAAATCTTGGAAAGTCTATAAACCTTCGTTGAACAATCAAGGGTTGATAGTAGGGTAAAAAAATATAAATAGTAATTTGTTACTAAACTTTGCTAATCAACCCTTATTTTTTTATTATGCAAATTGCAGTAAAAAATATTATTGCAGAAAAATATTTTCTTGTCGCTTGTCGCAAATAAATATTAAGAAAACAAATATTGACCCTATTCACACACACAGTGAGATGAGATAGAGTTTATTCATAAAATAATATTTGTAATGTCTAAATACTACTTAATCTGTTAAAAGAAAAGGCCGAGCTGCCCTGAAAGGATTTTGTGCTCCTTTTCAGGATGTTGAATCTAAATATTCTTAAAGCGCTAATTGCTATTTGTTTTTCTTATAAATTGCTACTATAACAGCTTTTAATGCGAAGTAAAATAAACTAAAATCTCTAAACAATTCATAAGAATTTACATTTCTCGTAATTATGAAGAAAGAAGCGTTTTCTAATGAAATTAAATATTTTGTTTTTTACTTTAAGTCTCGAACAAAAACCTGCGGAGAGTAGGGAACGGAGTATCTTAACACTATATACCAATCTACACATATAAATAAGATTTTAACTTGTGCATCCAAGACAAAAAGCTTCTGTAAAAAAAGTATTATTACTAAGAACATTAATCATCCCTTTGCCGCTTTGGAATCCACATTCGTACGGAATGCGTGACTGAAAACACGCTGCCTCTGTAGACACGTGATTCAGGAGTTAGCGATCGTGGCGGACGAAAGATTGCTGTAAATTACTATAATATATCGTAATAAAGATATTCAATAATGTCTTTCTTGCTTGCCTCTGCTTCCAAGCATATATGAAGGAAACTGGTTCTTTAGGACAGCGAAAAGCTGACACTGAACGATGCTTATTTACTTTACTACGTGTAGATTTTTTTAGGCAGAGGGAACTTAGTGTTAAAACACTTCGAAAGGCCGAATTCTGGAAATAAAAATATTAAATATTCCATTTACTCGAGTGGGAACCGAACTCACAATCGATCACATTCATAGTTACGCGTTTGTGCCTCAGCCTTAAACTCAGATGACTTAAAATTAGTATAATAATCTCGACAAATATTAGTTATATTTATTATGCATACAAAATTCATTGTGGACAACCAATTTATCCACTGATTCAGCTTTAGATAAATATTGTAAATGTTATTTATTTTAATTCATACAATATATATATGTATATATATATCTATATGGTAATTTTAATGGATACAGTCGCTCTAATCGTACGTTTACCCTTTGATCAATTATTAATATAAAAATTAATAAAAATTATTAATTATTTAGATATCCAGCTTAATTTAAAGCTCATTTGGAAATGATTAATTCCCAAAAAATTGTTTTTATATTTGTTTTATATTTCAATATAGATACATATACCTGCCGGCAGCACCGTCCGTGCGGTCGAATAGAAATATTTAATAAAGAGTTGTTATGACACATTCTCAGGCCCGTATTTATAGGTAGCTGTTCCACCTTCTTTGCACCTTTTTTGCCTCTGGGAGGTATGTAAACAAAAATGGCATTAGGATGAATTTCACGAGAAGCATGCTTTCTTAAGATGAACAGAAAGACAAATATACAAAATATACTATATATTATACAATTGAACTAAAAATATATTACTATTAAATAAAATTAACTCACATTTCGATTTAACTCACGAAATATATTACCATCAAGCCGTATAAAGTCTTACGATAAATCTTCTCATCTCGTCGGTAAATTAATATTTGTTCTGAAATAAATATATATGTAGGTCAAGGTTTTTATGAAACCGAAGTCCTAAGCTCGGCCTAATATAGTAGCTGTAAACATAACATAATAATATGGGAATCCCCGAAAATCCGATATTTATACGGTAAAACAGAATTATTAAGCTTATTCTAAAAGTTTCTCGGATTTGTGGTCTGTTTGTATTAAAATAGGTCTTATTGAGGGATTTATTTGGGACAGATGACCAATAAATAAATATATTCATGAAAGATAGAGAGACGAATTTTGTGTTATATAATTTTTTTTATTATGAGTTGATTAAATTATATTCATACTTATATAATATATCTACATGAGAACTGGTCTACCGAGTTTTACTTTGATAAAGAGAAACAAATTGTATTTACATGTATTCACTTACCCCGTATAAATTTACACATTATTATTAATAAAAAAATATAAACAAAGGGCCAGCTCAATTAACAGTAAGAACCTGTACTTTAATAACAATAATAATCCATAAAAAACAATTTATTTATCCTATCTAAATGAATTTGAACTGAATTTATTGTAACCATCAAAACTACAAACATTTTTGTACCAAATTTTAAACAAATTGCTTTATAACACTTAAAATTCTTTCCCCTGTGGTTTTGCCGAAGCGCTACAATTTGGGGCCTTTCAACGGTCGAGTGTGCTGACACCTTCACCCTCAAGACCAGCCACGCATCCACTATTCCTGTATTGTTGGAGACAGTCATGCGTGAAGGTAACCACCGACTATCGGGTGGTGCTCCTGCTCGTTAGCACCCTTTTTATCCGTAAAAGTATACGCCTTAGGATTAAGCTAATTAAAAAAAAGTTGGTTGTAAGCTTAGTTTTATATAGGTATACTTAGATAGATCTTTTAAATTATTTACTTAAGAGTTAGAATTAAATTAAGAAATGAAAATTATAATTATGTAGTGACAATTCAAAAAAAAAATTGGAGGAAATTAGATATTTAATATTTTCTTTTCTCCGCTCTGTAACACTAGGTTCCCTCTGTACCCAGTTATGTGCGGGAGAGAAAGATTATTAAGAGAAGATTAGAGAGAAGAGTATATAATGGTCTAATTAATTCATCTGTTTAACGCATGTGTACCTCCAGTAGTCGCGTTCATTAATTAACTTGTATAGTTAAGTACTTTCAGTATGCTTCAACTATTCAAAGCCAATTATTACATTTAAACACTATTAAACTATTCATTTACAAATGAAACGAAGTTGTTATAAATAAGTCTAGCTAGTTATTTGTTGGTAGATGTGTCATCTATTTTTATATTTAATTGCTTGCTGAGAAAAAAATCATTTATCCAATTATTATTAACTACCTATGAAACTATTTAAATTTCAAATTATGCGAATTTAAAACGAATTTTAAATTTTTTATTTAACTTGCAATGTATGTATGTATGTATATTTAATTTCCTCAAATGAAAATGGAATCCACGACCTGCCGCGCTTACAATCACACATGTGTACTGCACCACGACTGGCCTCATAAGATAAGAAGTAATTTAAAAGATATATAAAGATAAGATATCTATTTTCCATATTTACCGAGCTGTGCTTAGTTCTTAAAAATTGTATAATGATTAACGAAAGTAAAACTAACGCGCTCACGTTACATTCGTTACATAAAACACCACCATCAATTATAACGATACCCAAGGCTATTAATGCCTCTTATTAATTTAAATACTTTCGCTAACTACTTATATATGTATGTATAGAGGTAGATATACATAGTTAATATGTAAAGGCCGTTGTGGGGCAGTTGTCACTCGGGGGAAAGAGTGACACTACGTTCCCTATGCTACTCTACTCTACTATATGCGGGATACAGCGTGAAGCTGAGAGTAAATACCTAAAGTTTATAGATTATTAATTAAGTACAAATTTTAATATATTTAGCTATACCGATTGGACTGAAGAAATGGACATATATACGTAAATATTTTTTTAAATTTAGTGCCGCTGCGCCNTATATATATACAAACTATATATTCTCAAATATATATATATATATATATTTGAGAATACACATCTTCCGTAATAAAAAGCAAAATTGGGATCTCTAAATTTGCGAGAATTCACTGAATGCATTTCAAAAATCCTCGCGAATTTAGAGAACACGGTAAAAATGTGATAATAAAGTAATTCTTATGAAATGACGGGGAAAGCGCTGAACGCAGGTCCTAATTGGCCCTAATTGTAAAAACCCATTTTTTCAACTAAGAATGTGGCTATGTTATATTCCCGCGACGAATTCATTTTCATGAAACAATAAATAAGTTTAAAAATAATGAATTTATTTAATGTCTTTTTTTTATTAAGTTAGCTAAGGCACCTTAGTTTAAGATTTTAATTTAATATTTCAATAAAATTGTATTTCATTTTCATTATAAATAATTGATTCCATTTCTATCTCTATAATAGAAAGATGCAGAAATGTCATAAATATTTAATAATCTCATTATGTAAATATACATTGCATTTATAATATTGAATACATTTATATCCTTATAAAAAAATAGGATCCCTCACAATTATAATTTTCATTTCATAATTAAGCAAAAGGACAATTAATGACTACTAGGACAATCGGCACCGCTTACTTCCCACGCTTCCCGAGGACCTGGCCGCGAAAGTGCTCCCCCCCAACGTCCTAGGGTGGGCTCGATCACACTAATATATAAACTGAAAACCAACATAAGCAATTCGAGTAAACAGTTTCTCGAAGCTATCAACGGCCGTCCCCGCCTCAACATGCGAGGGATCTGGAGCCTAGTGGTCAGTGGTATTTAAGAATTCAATTTTTTTCTTTAAAAAAAAAAAATACTTGTAAATTTCTTAAGTGTAGTTAATTATTTCAATTTATAATTTAATTATATAAATTTAATTATGTTTTCTCGTAAGGTAAGGTTTAAGGCTAAATAGGATTCTGATCCCTGGAGCGGATGTACCACGTACTTCTCGAACTTCTTTGAATCGAACTAATTACGATTTCACTTTTTTTTTATCGTTTTGTTTACTTCGATGTACAATTTTATAAAAAAATATTATAAGTATATTATTATTTCTAGAGCTAATTGATAAGAAGTAATTATTATTCAAAAATTTAAAATTAAAGTAAATATTAGAAGTGTGGCTTGTCAATTTTAAAACTGGCTTTTAAAACAAAGTTCAAATATTGACGATTCGACAAATTATATAGACGCAGTAATTCACACTTATGTAGAAGCCAGTGCGTGTTTAGTTAATAGTTGTTAAATATTTTGTGTAAACTAATAAAAAAGTTTTTTTGTACAGTTAAATTTAATTGATTGGTTAACGACCGATCGTTTGAAGGTTTTCATTTTGATAGTGTCTAATAATTGATGATTTTGTCGTTATTTTTTTTTTATTTTTTTTCTCATAGAGAGAGTAGTCTCAAATACTCGGCCTTTCAGTTTTTCATACCAAGATATTGATAATAATGTGTCTGATGTGTTATTTTGTTTAAAATATAATAGGTACTTATTTATATACGCAAAATATATTTTTTATGTCTCTCTTCCCGAAAACCATAAAAAATAATAACCATAAAATTGCGCAGGTGATAATAATGTTTAGTCCAGTTTGTCAAATTATATTATAAAGTAATAATTTCACGCGTTACATATATATATTATTTTCTAGGATGCCAATATTTATCCCTTTATAAAATTTTCAAAAATAAATACATTTACATAATTATCATATTCGTCAATCTCATGTTAACAATAGAAGATATTATGTTAATTAAATGCGGACGTCAGTGATGCTTATACATACAGCTAATTAAAACGTACGCTTTTTTTAATAATCGCATTATATCCGCTTTAAACAGAAAAAAATATGTTTATTGAGAAACAAAAACACTATCGAACACATCTTAGTTCCTCACCGCGGGTCCCACCATTGTCTCTGCCGCCATTCAATTCTTAATAACTGTTAACCTACACGGTTTTACAATTAAATCTATATTTGTAGATAATTTATTTTCTATAGTTCATTAGTATATAATATTCTTTAATGTAAATCAGCTTCAATGCTTCAGTAGGCAGAGATAACCTAGTGATAAGACACTCTGTTTTCCACTTTCTGCTGAATTTATTAAAGATATGTAACAGATTGCTTGAATAAATAAGACTGGCTTTGGATTCTGTTCTATTCTATAAAAATAAAAAAATCATATACAGCTTCACGCTGTATCCCGCACTCAACAGAGTAGACAGAGGGAACCTAGACCTTAAGACAATCCGTTCCCAGAACTCGCGCTTTGCCTAGTCACCAGAGGAATGGAAACGAAGAAATGGAAATATAAATGTAAATAAATATTTCACTTCCTCGAGTGGGAATCGAACCGACAACCGTCACGTTACAGACACACCCTTTCGCCGCTGCGCCATGACGGCCTCTATTCTATAATATAATGTATAGTATTAAATATTTGTTTCGATGTTTGTTACGTAAGTTGATTTCTTTTGGTTCCGTGTCAGATCACGTTGTATTTTGGTAACAATTATACGTAATGCCTACGTACGAGGTGTAGGTGTACGTGGCCGAGCAAATACGGTGGATTGCACAATACGAGTGTGTACGCGTGTGTTTGTGTAACACTATGTGTGTGTATGTGTGTGTGTGTGTGTGTCAGAAATTTCGGAAGCACTATTATTAATGACTTCGTTAAACTTTATGAACCGGATTTGTATTGTTCATAGTAAATTCGTCTATTACAATATTAAAACTACATTTATGTATTTATACTATTTTTTCGTATTCTCAAATACATAATAATAAAACAACGTTCACCTAGTAAGCAAAATAATATTTCTTTACACAATTCATTTATTAATAATTTGCTTCAATAATTTAATGATTCGTAGAAATTTCTAGAATGTCAACTTGGACAAGATCGTCAGTTAAAATCAGAAACCTCTTCTAACAGGAAGTAGTTCCTCGATAAGATCGCAACTGGCGTATGAATGTCCATTGTCACTTGTGAAACTCTTACATAATATTACCCGAGTACCGTACATTATTAGCCAGATGCAAACTATCATAATAAATATAAATAATATGGCACTTTCACGGGATTTTACCGCTTTTACATAATATTTGTGTATTTTGTTTATTAGCTTCACGCTGTATCCCGCACATAGCAGGGTAGACAGAGGGAATTTGAACTCAACGCCGCGTTTTGCCTCGATATACCTACATTTTTATTAGAATTTTTGTATTTAAGTTATTATGGCAACCAGATTATATTTCTTTGATTCTTTTTTTAGCTAACAATACACGGAAATCGTAATATTATTCAAATTTAAACACATTCGAAGTAATTAGCTTCTTAGTAAGTGTTGCAATAACTGTTGCCACTTAAGCGTGTTTATGTAACATACATACATACGTACATACGTACTTTAAAAAGTGACTTTAAAAAATTCTATGCACCGACAGAATAAGGAGAGTAACTGAACAACTTTCACTAAGGTCGCCATAACAGCTTGGAGTACATTACTTCCTATTTCGTTTAAAGGACCGGTCAGAGATTTAGACCCACTTTCCTTTTATTATTCGTTCGATATTATTACGTAATGAAACATAATTTATGTAATCCCTATATGTATGCGAGTGAAATTGTTTGTTACGAATGCAACCCACGAAAAAGGTCATCGTTGTCTAATTTTATGATCGTTTGTTCTATGGCTCGTGCCATTTATGATGGCGCTTTGACGATTGTGTAGTTTTTTTTATAGCTTCACGCTGTATCCCGCGTGTAGCGGGTTAGCGGGAAACTAGACACTCCGCCACACTTGAGTGGCTCGAGTAGGAATCGAACTCCCGAGCTGTAGCGCTTACAGTCACACGGTTTTGCCTACCACTGGCCTCATTAGACATGTCTAATCTAATAGTATTGTTAATAATATAGGACTTATAATATAATTTGAATGTTATATAATATAATTGATTGAATTGAGTAATTTTCGTTGCGGATTTTTATTATTAAATTGTAATTGATATTAAACTGGATTTTATTACTGGTTTAATATCCGTTGAGGACCGACAAAATGTGTTACATAATATGTATGCATATATTTTTACTCGAATTTTTTTTTGTGGATTACTAATATGATAATTTTACTCATACGACATTGTATTTGTATTATGTAACATAATTATTTTATGCAAATTGTACATGCAAAACGAAATATATGAAATTGAATTGCTTATTTAATAGTAATTTTCATTTTCATTGTTACAGATTACCGTAGCGGTAATTCTACAACTCGCTCTAGTATCAGGAAAGGCGTTAATACCACAAGATCAACAAACTCAGCAGGAAGTGGTTCAAAAAGATCAAAACAATGCACAAAAACGAGTCGGATATGACTATCCAGTGCCCCCAAATGATTTAATCAACCCTTTTCAAGATCACGATAACTTTCATCCGCATGATGATCACCATGAAATTATTGACGACCACGCACATGATGTTCATCAATTAGAAGAACATCACATAGAGGAACATCACGAGCATCATGAACACCACGATGATCATCACGATCATCATGATCATCACGACCCTGGATATTGGAAAAAGAAGTTGATATGGAAGCCTGGATGGAAAAAAATTTGGAAACCAGCCAAGAAACAAATCTGGAAGCCAACCTGGAAAAAGATTTGGAAGCCTATCTGGGTACCGACAAAAGTGCCAGTTTGGAAAGACATAAAGGTTCCCGATTGGAAAAAAATTTACAAACCAGATTGGAAACCCATAAAGGTACCTGCATGGAAGGAAGTCAAAGTACCTGACTGGAAAAAGATAACAGTTCCTGTATGGAAAAATATCGTAGTTCCAGGATGGAAAGATATTCAAGTACCAGCATGGAAAAAGTTATGGAAACCTGAGTGGGTTAAAGTTGGAATTCCTGGTGAAAAATATCTAGGTAAGGATCATGAAGGTTGGGAATATACATCGCATGACCTTTGGAAAAAGAAGCTTATTTGGAAACCAATTTGGAAAAAGTACTGGAAGCCAGCCAAAAAGCAAATTTGGATTCCTGATAAGAAATTAATTTGGAAAGACGAATGGAAACAAATCTGGAAAACAGAAAAGCAACAAATTTGGATTGACGATAAAAAATTAATTTGGAAAGAAGCTTGGCAACAAATTTGGAAACCCTCGAAAAAACTTATTTGGGTCCCTGACAAGAAATTGGAATGGAAAGAAGCCTGGAAACAAATATGGGTACCAGACTGGAAGGAGATCTGGGTACCTGGAGTAAAGAAGATTTGGAGACCTGTCTGGATATCAGAGTGGTTCCCTTCACCTGATCACCACGAACACGTGCATGGTTGGGATAGAAATGATAACAGTTTGGCTGCAAGTCAAAAATCAGTGGCTGTTCAGCCAGCCCCTAAACAATTAGAGCCCCAGCAAAAAGTACAACAACAGCCAGCGTCGCAGCAACAGCAGGCGACGTGGCAATTCCCAAAATAATTTATTAAACATTTAATCATTAATATCAGTGTGTAAATATGAGTCAAAGATTACTTGTAAGTTCTGACTTGAAGAGTACATGAAAGATGAAGTCAGGGCCTGTTGTATAAGGGCAACATGTCGAAGAAACTTTCGCGTCGCACTTGAGAGCATTGCGAGGAAATGTACGTCCGATGCGATTGTGTTCTACTTCTATGGTACAAATTGTTACGATTTTTGTTCTTGTGGAAAGCTTTAATAGGTTATGAAACACTATAGTAACGAGTGCTTCAACTATTTTCGGTTTTTTATTATTCAAAAGTAATAAGTAAATTGCAATTATGGAATCCCAATTTACAGTCGCTCTATCTCGTTTGCTGTCACAATCCAGAATATCAGATTTCATTCTCCATTAGATCGAAGATGTTTGTTATTAAATGAAGCAATAACGAGGCTATAATAAATTAGATCGTTCGTGATTGCGAATTCTCTCGCTTCCTGAAATGATATCTACGAGTTACCATTAAATAAGTCTCCAACTTGTTTCCATTTCAAATACTATTAATAATGAGTGGCTGTCTATTAAACTTATTGATGAAGCATAAATTATTAGTATTAAGACTGCCATAATTATTATTAAATTAATCGATCACAACGATTCGTCTAATATTTTTAAAATATATAAAGAAAAAAAAAATTCTCGATATTTACGAGATTCTTTACCCACTGATTACTTTGTTTTGTTGAATTGTGTGTATTGTTAAGTTTATATCTAGTTGTAAGTTTTTAGATGATATAGCGGAACCAATGAAATAAAGAATAAGATTTTTTTTCATGATATTTTGTATTTATTTTTAAACTGACCTTCTTTCAACTACTAATATAAGTTTGTTATAATTTTTCTAACAAATACCTGTAACTACGTTATACGGAACTCTAAAAAAGAGATTACCTGTTGAGGTAATATCCACTTTAATAAAGCTTTGGAAGTAAATATAATCTATATTATATATATATGCTTTCTTATTGAATACTATCACTTTATAAGGAGGTCAATTTACAAATTTCAATTTTTTGTATAAAATGGTATTGGTACTTTTACATTTTTACGTGTAGGTACGTCATATAAGTATATGAAATAACTCGATTACCAGTTAGGATGTACTCGTATATCTCACCCGTCTCTCTCATGAACGAACTCTACAATAAAAAAAACTAGTTCACTAAAATAAAGCCTCAAATAAAAATTTTAAACAGCGCCATCTAGGTTAAAAATTACATACTTCGTAGTGGTATATTGATTCGACTTTAAAGCCAAGCACTTGTTAAAAGAGGGCGTTAATAGAAATCTCTTGAAGGAAGAAGAGGATATTCATAGGGTTTTTGAAAAAAATCGTGTTGGATCGTAAAGTTAACAAAAATTATTTAATTGTTATAATAAAAAAAACAATTCTTTATATTAATTATGTTTACATATTTAAGTTAATTGTATTAAAGTATGGCACTCTTCCGTTCATTACATCATATAATTCAATTCAAGTATTCTCTGTATTCACACCCAATACATAACAACACAATAAAATGTTCCAAATATGTGCATACATATATACACGGGTTCAATTTTGCCTACTGACGCTTTATATTTCTTTTGTTTCTGGACAATTTTAATTATTTTTTGGAAATAATTTTGCAATGACTAGGGCTGCTAAATGCAAGATCTCTTAATACTGGTAGTGATGAACTACTTGTAACTGTACAAAAATATAAAGATTAATCCGGATGAGTAACAGATCTCAACGCCGCGCTTATTGTTTGTCAGAGCGAACAAACAATAAACTAATTCAAATACATCTTTATCTTTAAACATTGCCTTATATAACATTAAGCGAACATTTTATAATAGGGCAATTACTAAGTTTTATGTAACTGACGTTAATTAAATCTTTTATAACAAGAAATCACAACTTTCATCATTATAAGTTAAAGTTTATAATACTTGAATTGATGACAATTGTAATAGATCTCTACTAAACCCAATTTCTTAGGAATTTAACTTCAATGTTTAACCTTTAAAGATATTTTGCCTATAATAATATGACAATTTCAAAGCTTTATCTATTCATAGAAATTCAATATGATTTTTATACTACAGGAAGCAGGAAGGCAGAAGCCGAAATTAATACCAGGAGAAGGAAGAAGAAGACGAGAATCAACAACGTATTTATAAGTAGGTACGTTTTTAGATAAATCTCAAAAGGACGAGCGTCGAACTCAGATTTTTCCATGTCACACATCTAACACCTGAACATTTAACATATTTGTAATTACCAAACACGTTTGCCCTTTACCGACAATTAATGAAATTCAATTTATTGCAATCAATAAAGCTATTTCTAAGCAATAACATCTGTGGTTTTTTTTATTATTTCAAACATCCCTTCGTCAGCTAAGCTCATTATGGTCGGTCGGTCTTTATGTTTGTGTTGAAAATTTTGCAAAGTTCACCACCAGTGAAAATATTTACGCCAAAATCCTTAATGATGATTTCACAAAAATAAAACTCAAATACGAACTTTTTTATATATTCTTATTTGCCTTCTCATTAAGCTTCGAATGTTTTTTCTTGTTAATTATAATTTTGGCTCCTACAAAGAGAAATAAAATTATTTATTTATCTTTTATAAATAAACAATCAATCACAACTCTCAATCCCTACTATAATAACTTTAAATTTATATATATAAAAAATTAGGAAATTCCATTTCACCAAAACCCAACGATGTAGTTTAAATTATTATTTGGTCTAACAGAAAGAATCGTTACGTATATACAATACATATATAATTATCGTAGTACTATTTCTACAAAAAGACTAGTAGTGTAAAGGCACTCCATTTCCAATTTCCGCTGAATTTTAGAGACATGACTGACCTCAAAAGATACTGTGAAAATATTCCACCGGTGTGGAAAAAATACAAAATGTCTGTTCTTTGCAGTTCTACGCCCACATATAGCAAGGCAAGCAACGCAAGGCATAGGGAGTATAGTGTTATAACACTCCGTCCTCCTATAAAAAATCATATGTTTATAATAAATATTTTCAAATAATGCACGATTATAATTCGCTAAGAGCAAAAACATTTTACGATGGAGTCACTCCCAGTGAAGCTATAAAAAATAATAAACAAGGAAGTGGTGCGAATTTTGAGCTCTGTTCTCAAATAACAAGCAAAAGAAGGTAGATTACGGAATTTATGGTTTCAACCAATATCTATTTTATTTTATATCTACGATTGATATTTTTTTTACGTGTTTACGTAATAAACAGGGTTCATTCCGTTACCGTATTCAGTTAATGACTAAATTTATATATATAGTACTGTTATTTTAATTAATGCATATATTCGTCGATCAATTATACCCTAGATGAAGGATTACAGTCTAAAAAACGGCAAAAAAATACGAGCACGTGTTCTTATTTAAGCTATACAAAACTAAGCCTTAACGCAATGATATAAAGTTGGATTTTATTGAAATGATATTATGTCATAAGTCTGTGTCTAATAATATACTCAATTGATGTTTATATTAACTGGTGCTATATTTTTAAGCCGTATTTGTATGCAATCCTTTACCTAGTGTATAATTAATTGATCGAAGCATATATAAATTAATTTCATTTATTTCTTGATTTTAATATATTCATACTTTTGTTAGAAATGGAGGACCGGAGGAGGAATTATGTTTTAAAAAATAATTGAAAAAAAACCCATCTATTTGTAAAAACCTTTTATCTTCACCTACTTTTTTAACGTTGAACAATAAATATATTCATTAAAATCTTTTTTATTTCTTTCTTGACATGTAATTTCTTAACTTTTTACTAAAACACATTCGTAAAATTTCAATATAAATCATTATACCATAAAATCGGTAAGGATCAAGTCTCAATAAGCCCTAATACAGTAAACGGATTTTGACTCGTAAAAAATTACCAGCATAAAATTCTGGTCATTATGTAAATATACCTGCCGTGTGAAATTACCTGTCTTACATAGTCTTATGCTAATATGCTATTGAATTTCCATTTCATCATTCTATATGCCATTAGACAATAGAAAAACGTACGACGTACATCTTATAATAACAATTTTCTTCAGTAGAAAACGCATTTCTTGGTAATTTTATAGCAGCATTGGAATCGTATGACATAAAATATTAAGAATTAACTAATAAGATATCTCTATGTTTCTATTTATAATGGAAAAGTTTAGGAAGTATCTATACACGAGATTTTCACTGTTCACGCTGTATCTCGCACACAGCAGGGTAGGCAGAGACAACCCGTTTTAAGACATTCCATTCTGAACTTTCGGAAGCATTTTGGAATTCCTCCGGAATTTGCCGAATACCAGAGGCATTGCGTGATAAGTGGTGGAACTTAACGCCACGTTTGTCTTCGATACCAGAGATTCAAATAAATATTTAATTTTCTCGAGTAGCGATCGAACCCCCAATCAGTCGTGTTTACAGTCACACTTTGTGCCGCTGTGCCTCGACGGGCCTTAATACGCTACTTAATGTAAATTAAACTTGTTTACTTTTAATAAGAACATTACATGAAAAATAAAATAATGTTTTTGCTTATTATAAAAATATAAATTTTTGAAATAACAAAAGTGTACCAAACTAATCATACAGAAAAATATTCACGAGAACAAATGACTGCTTTCTATTAATGTTTATTCGTATTTAATGAACAGAAAAGTTATTGAAAAAAAAAACCCTATTGAAAATGGAACTTCAAAGGGAAAGTGTTTACATGTGCCATTTTATCGTGGTATTCCTATTTTTCATATTATTTGACATTGTTCCTTTTTATATAATATTCTTATAATTTGTATAAGTAGTTATTGTTTGCTAACAATATAAAAACAACATATTATGGAGATTTAATAATACTTTTCAATAAAAAAAACCATAAGTCTCAAAAACAGACAAGGACTATATTTATTAACTAGCGGCCCGCGGCTTCGCCCGTGTGAACTACATGATTATTCATTAAATAAACAGAATTGTCTGACAGTCAAATGTGTTGATGTCAATGAATAATATAATTTACTCGTTCAGAAACAGCCTTAATAATCTTAATAAAATAATCGGGTAGGAATCGAACCCCCAACCTATCACATTTAAGAACACCCGTTTGTCCATACGCCACGACTGGCCTCAAATGACTTATTAATAATACAGTACTTACTATATAAGCACATCTTTGTTCTTACGCTTTATTATTGTAGAGTTTCCTTACAACGTAGCTCACAAATGCATGGCGGATGCTGAAATCTGAATAGTCCAGTGATTGATATTCTATAATGTCATGGGGATGATGGATGTTACTGCAACGTTAGCGTTACTATGATTTAGCACATTATATGATGCGTTCAGATATAGCGATCCTATATAAGGAGAGTCGAAGAATTCTCTTCATTTTTGACTTCAGGCTGTATTCTGCAAGTAGCAGGGTAGGCAGAGGAATTTATTGTTAAGACTCTCCGATGCCTATTTTCTCCTGCATTTTAGCAGCATTGCATGTTGAGTGGCGGAGCTCAACGCTGCGCTTATTGTCTTGGTACTAATATTTCATTCCTCCAAGTGGGGGGTATTAGTTTGTTTTATTTAGCGTTAGGATATTCAGATATATTATCATTAATTTTTGCAATAATTTCTTCATATATTGAAAATAAAATTTTAATGGAAAATATATTTTTTTCACTTCTCGAAAATATGAATTTAACGGACAATAAAATTAACATAATTATTATAATGACAAGTTAAAGTTTGAAATACCTTTATAATGTACCATTAACAATAACATACATACGTTACAAAAGTAGTATGGAGACTACGTAGATACTAGATTACAATGTTAACGTCGTTGCCTTGACAAATCTAATACATTTTGAGAGGAGGAGGAAGAGGAGGAGAGATCATTCCAGATGAAATGTTGCGTAATGCTGGATCAAATCTATATAGGATTGGAATATGTTATATACATTCAATTACATTTTTTGAATATACTAACTTTCGTTCGAATATTTTTTTAGTTAAATTGAATTCTATTTCAATATAAATTCTAAATTCAATTTATCTAAAATTGAATTTTATTGCGTTGATAACTTGTCAAGTTATAAAAGTGCTTTTTCTATAAATATATAGCATAATATCGCATGCCAATATCATAACGACATGAACGCAATCATGTTATTTATTTAAAATATTTAAAGTTATTTTTTATTAAATCTTAAAATAAAAGTTTAATTAACATTCAGTTAAATTAAAAGACGTCCTTATAGAATAAATCTCAATTTAATGTTTTTTTAAGCCAATACAATTAGTCGTAAAAGCATAATATTTATAAAATAAAAAAAAAAAAATTCAGCTTCACGCTGTATCCCGCACACAACAAGCTAGGCAGAAGGAACCTAGTGATAAGACACTCCGTTCCCCACTTTCTGCTGAATTCTGGAGGCATTGCGTGTTGAGTGGCAGAACTCAACGCCGTGCTTTACCTCGACACCAGAGCGAAGAAATGGAAATATAAACGTAAATAAATATTTCACATCCTCGAGTGGGTATCGAACCCACAACCGTCGCGTTACAGTTACACCCTTGTGCCGCTGCGCCACGATGTCCTGTAAATATAGAGATCATTATTAATATTAAATTATTAACTAATCCTTTCATATTACGTTTATCCCTCTACGAAGACCCTCTTCAACTGAACATATAAATAATTAGCCTTGGTGTTTGAACTAATTTTCAATAATTTTCACTGGCTCGCGTAAATTTTCACACTTTAATACCAAGTTTTGAGGACATTTAAGCAAAACGGTAATTAAAAGAAACCATTCTATTCTAAAATTCTCCTCTGTAAATGTTTTAAAGTATTTTGATGAAAAGTTACTTAATGATTTTAGATGTAAAACAAAAGCGTGTTGGGAACAAAAAAAAATTTCTTTGAATAAATAAATCGAGGTGTAAAAAAAAAGTTTATTGTATTAAAATATTCAATTAAAATCTGTATAGCATCAAATAAACTAAAGAGTATTTGTTTTCATGACACCGACAGAAACTTTTTTAAATTACCAAAATAAAAGGGAAAATTTAAAAGAAAAAATATTTTGGAAAAGCAATTTTGTCTAATCAAGTATATATTATACATTTTGTATACAAATATATTACTTTTCTTTTGATTGTAATCTTATTCTATTTATCTATTGATAAATTGTTAGGCACTTATCAGATAATACTTTCTTACAGTAATTAATCTTAAGCCTGCCTCTCATCAATCTCTGCACGACAACTGGCCATTTGCTACGATTAAATGATAATCGTAGACCAAAATGTATCGAAATGTTTTTACAAACGGACTAACATTACAAAGCTTGGATATATTTCTTAATAAAGAGAGAGAGAGAGAAGAGAAAAGTTTAGTTCTCGTAATTATTTTTCGATTACTGTATATTTCTTTTTCTTTAGCTTTACGGTGTATTCCACACTTAGGGGGTTGGAAGAGGGAACCTGGGAATCCAGTGTTAAGATACTCTCCAAGTTCTCCACGTTTCGCCGTGTTGCGTGTTGAGTGGCAGAACTGGCGAACGAGGCGGACCTCACCTCTTTATTTCTGTTATATATATTATAAATATAATAGATATATTATAAAAAAATACAGTCGAATTGATAACCTCCTTTTCTTACAGAAGTCGGTTAATAACATAAAATATAATAACTTTCAACTTTATTATAAAATTCAAATTGTTCAATTTAATTAGAAAATGCTTGTTTGTGCATAATTACGAGAAATGTAAATTCTTATGCATTGTTTAGAGATTTTTATTCTATTTTACTTCGTATTAAGGGCTGTTATAGTAGCAATTTATATGAAAAACAAATAGCAATTAGCGCTTTAAGAATATTTAGATTCATCCATCGTGAAAAAGATAAATCCTTTCAGGGCAGCTCGGCCTTTCCTTTTAACAGATTAAATAGGTGTACTTAGAGATTGCAAATATTCTTTTTTTAATAAACTTTTTCTCAACTTACTGTGCGAATAGGGTAATTTTTTTTTCTCTTAATGAAAAGAAAATATTTTTCTGCGATAATATTTTTACTGTAATTTGCATAATTAATAAATAAGGGTAGTTTAGCGAAGTTTAATGATAAATTATTATTTCATATTTTAACTCTATACTTTTTAGGTTCACCCTCTATCCCGTATGTAGCATCTTAAGTAAAGGAAGCTTAGTGTTAAGACACTCCTCTCCTCACTTTCTGCCGAATCCTGGCGGCATTGCGTGTTGACCACCCAACACCAGCCTCGACACCAGAGCGAAAAAATAAATAACTAAACATTTTACTTCCTCCAGTGGGAATGAAACTACCAACCTGCCGCGTTTACACGCTTGTGCCCCCATGCCACGCCTGGCCTCTTTCACCCTCCACTGCATTCAGCCATATGTGGCACGACCGATACAATTGTTTGCTGCTGATGGTAAAACACATCTACTACCAANTACCACCGGTTCGGAAGGCAGTCCTGCTGAGAAGAGCCGGCAAGAAACTCAACAGTTGCTCTTTTCAAAATCAATGGTACAATCTATTACATTAGTTTGCAGCTATCCTGCATTACATTCAATAGACATTAATTCCATACATGTTTGTCCTCTAAGTATTCTTGAACAGTGTAATAAGCTTTACTTGTTAGAATTGTTTTTTTTTTTATTAAACGTTTAATTATTATTTCTTGCAATGACAGCTTGAATGAAAAAAAGTAATACAGAAGATTCTTAGATACTTTTTTTCCTAAAAACAAAACATCTATATGTCTCCTAATAAATAACAATAAATGTCGAATCTGACAAAAAAATAATAAATTATACAGTTATTGAAATACATATTTATGTATATTGCAGCACGCCAAAATTAGATCACGTAAAAACCCGGAAATGTATGGCGAGATTGATGATGGATATTATGGTAAGGAACGTGCATAAAATAAAATATGCAATACCAAATAGTAGGCACAACAGCCGTCGGATGTCATAAAATATTTAGCAAAAGCAAAATTAAATTTTGTATGTGAAATTGCTTTTATGCTATTTTTGTATAAAACTTTAAAAAGATCGTTCAAATGCGAGTCGGACGCATATATCGAAAGTTCCGTACCAATTTCAGGATTATATGTCAACGAAAAGTACAATTTATAAAAGTTAACAAATTTAAGTGTGCGGATGTATGTACTCATTTTGTATGAAATGAAGTATAATAATTATAAGTTGGTAATATTTTTTCTATGAAATATCTATAATTTTGCATTTTCTGTTTTTTTTCCTTTATTTGTTCCTACTGCACGTTCTCACTTCTTATAACTGTAGGTCCACGGGAAGTACCCTGTAGGTTAAGATAATGCGGCTAATTTAATACAAAATGCTGCAAAAGCTTGATTTTTTCTGTGCTCTGAAATTTACATAAATCCACGCAGTTTTAAGAAAAATATTCTTTACAGACGGACAACAAAGGGATATTTTAAGGGTTCTGTTTTTTTTCTATTCAGGTACGGAACTCTAATAAGCGGAGAGATATTGTGTAATACAAGACTATAGAAACATGTATATACAATGTGTATTATTATTAAATACACATTTATATGTTCTTTCTATATAGAAAGCAATCTCATAAACATAGAATACGAAACTGCGGGAACTGCGATATACAATATAAAATTTATCGGCGCCTTTTAGTCTTGGCTAATGGCTTTCAAAGATGTTCATAAATTTGTACTGAAGAGTTGTCTATAATAAAGGATCGTAAACACTGTAATAATAACGTAGAAAATTTTAAGATTTCATAAACTGGATGCTGGATAGAAATTTTCCACATATTTCAATATAGGTCGTGTGTTGAACGGCTTTTATAGTTTATTTTTCGTGGTGAACCAATAAGCTGTATACTATTAATAGTAAAAAAAATCTATTTCAAAAGTATTGCTGCCTTATATAAATGGCATAATATTTTCTTAGATGTCCAGTTTTCTTTATAGCTTTTTAGAGAATATGCTTTTTCTGTAAATAAGATGAAACATTAAATAATGAGACGTTGTTTTAATAGTAAAGAACTATTTTTTATGAAAGTCTTATTAACTTTAAAGTTTAAATAAGATTTTCATTTATTTATTTATATTTATTGTTGAATCAACTATATTTTGTTATTTAATGGTGTTCCAAATACACCGTGAAAATGGCCAAGTGATTTCTGCTAATCGACACATTTGAAAATCACAAACAGAACAAAATTATTTTCTTGAGGAAAACAAACGCTATTTCTTGCAGATTTTATATTTCAGTAGGTTTGACATATTCAGATGTCTTGATAAATTAAAGAGAAATACAGAAATCATTTCCAGAAGCTACCTTTCTTTGGAGGTAGTTAAAATTGATTGCATTGTTATTTTGTTAAAGCTTGTGTAAATGTCAAAGGACGTTGTAGTTGTTAATTTACTGCTTGGCTACGTTTTAGTAAGACGCGTTTGATGTCACTGATCCATGGCTTTACTTGAGAATATATGGAGTCTAATGGACCACTTGATTGGTTCTAGCCTTAATATATGCAAAGGCTGTAGATATTACAATGGTTTTATAATTGCATAATAATATGTACACAGAATAGATTAGATTAATCAATCAGCCTTTTCGGGTCCACTGCTGGACATAGGCCTCTCCCAGGGTGCGCCAAAGCTTCTGATCCTCCGCCTTCCGCATCCAGTCGAAGCCAGCAACCTTCTTCAGGTCGTCGGCCGATCGAGCTGGAGGGCGCCCTACGCTACGCTTGCCGATCCGCGGTCTCCACTCAAGGACTCGAATAGAATAGATTACGAAATACAAAATATAAATAAAGATATTAGATTTTATAATAAGCCTATCTTCGTCGATTTACAGAATCTTCGTACTGGGTGACGGTACCCGGATCATAGTTTACATAGAACGGCTACATTTTAATACGATTTTATTAGGGCAAGCTATAACTAAGTAACTATGTAAGAAAATCATCCACCCATCTTTAATAATTGTATTATCGTAAACCTTGGCTTGGCATCGAACTAGTTTGGTAATGGCGTCAGAACCTGAATAATGGAACTCTTCAGTGGTTACTGGTTCCATTCGAGCTTAGGCTCTTATAACTTACACTTAGTACATTCTATAGCACTGTTAGCTAAAGTAAGTTTCAATAATCACTTTTAACCCAATACAATATTAGAATTGCAGATTTTAAAAAATTATATACCTATCTACTTTACAGTCTGTGAAAACATAGACAAATTTTATGTTCTCTTTTTAGTGTTTCATTTAAATAAACTTTCTATGATAAATCTTTACGTGACTATTATTCTAACTCGGTATTTGGTTAACATTTATCATTTATCAGAGAGTCACGCCTCATTGGTTTTATGCGCAGTTTACTTTGTGACCTCTAGTACTGAAACGAATGTTAATATTTGAATGTTTTCTTAAATATTTTTTAATACTTAATACTCCTATACGAATTATGAAAATCTTATTTTTATACTAATATAACTTAGCAGTGGTCTTCGTATTTTACACGATTTAAATGTTTCAATTGTATTTAATATTCAGGCCGGCAGAGAGATATAGAGAACAGACGCAGAAAATTACAATATTTTTAGAAAACGTTTTAAAATAAACACGATAAAAACACATACCGTCTATATGTTTCCAACGTACTCGGACAGAGGTTCCACGTNTAGACAAATTTTATGTTCTCTTTTTAGTGTTTCATTTAAATAAACTTTCTATGATAAATCTTTACGTGACTATTATTCTAACTCGATATTTGGTTAACATTTATCATTTATCAGAAAGTCACGCCTCATTGGTTTTATGCGCAGTCTACTTTATGACCTCTAGTACTGAAACGAATATCAATATTTGAATGTCTTGTTCTTTATTAATATTTTTTAATACTATTAAGTATTAAAAAATATCAATTTTATACTAATGTAACTTAGCGGTGGTTTTCGTATTTTACACGATTTAAATGTTTCAATTGTATTTAATATTCAGGCCGGCAGAGAGAGATAGAGAACAGACGCAAAAAATTACAATATTGTTAGAAAACGTTTTAAAATAAACACGATAAAAACACATACCGTCTATATGTTACCAACGTACTCGTATAGAGGTTCCACGTAATTACGATAAGTGACATGTATCACTCCATAATAACACTACACACTAGATACCTTCCAATCAGGGCTTGCGCCTACAAGCAACTGTGCCCGTTTGACACAATTCCACTGCTTTTATTGTCTTTTTCACCTAAATCTACCCACTTTTACAATTGTACGTTAACAATATATAAAAGGATCGATCCATGGGGAGGTAGTTGTAAGCTAATGAATAAATAAGTTATCTTTGACTTACAGACCATTGAACTTAGAGACGATGAGGCCTAGCGGTACGTTGGACTGTAAACGTAAAGGTTTTGGCTTTGATTCCCAATTAGGGGAATTTAACCTCGCTATGGTAATAAGATAAAACGCGGCGTCACTTCCAACTCAGTTCAATACCTCGAAAATTGGGCAGAAAACGTAGGTGTTGACAAAAGGTTCCCTCTGCCTTCTTTAATATATGCCGGATACAGCAGCAAGCGAAAAACATAATATTTATATGCTAATAATATTTCAAAATGTATAAAAATAGCTATGTGTACCTTTATTTTGTGAAACGTGCCTACAGATATCGTAAATGTATTGAACAAGAAATTTGAAAAACGAGCCCGGTTTAATGGAACATGTACCAATCGCTCTCATTCGCAAATATTTGGTCAGTATATTATCTTAATAGTTATTAGAAATGTATGAAGTCTCTTACTATATTATTACTATTATTTATAGATAACATCTAATGATTTTATATCTTATACACACGTATAACCTGACGTTATAGCTACGTCTCACTAGAAAAGACAAATAAAACATTTTTAGCGTCACGCCGAGTCCTGCACGTAGCAGAGTAGGCAGTGAGATCATAGTGTTACGACACTCCATTCCCCATTTTCCGCCGAATTCTGGAGGTATTATGTATTGGTGTATGTATATATAAATATACTGAACTATATGCGGAACTGAACGCGAGGCTTTTGCCTTGTTGCCCTAGCGAAGAAACGAAAGAATTTATAAATAGGATATCAAATTGGACTTCTTTTTCTTCTTCCTGGCATTTATCCCGGCTATTACCAGGGTCTGCCTCTGTGGATATCAAATTAGACTATTAATAATAATTATTATTTAGTGCTTCAGTTATTATATTACATTGAGAACGAAAATAGCCCACAAAGAGCTAAACAATCTACTTTTCAATTTAAAAGTAGTTTCAAAAGCATTTGCATTTTAAGCAGAGAGCGCATTTAATATTCTTCAGTATGCTGTGAACTTTGAATTTGTCAAAAGTTGCCTTAAAATTGTTTTACCTGTAGTTTATAGTAATAAAATGTAATCTTTTGTTGTGGTGGGGCTTAAAGATAGTCTATACAAGTATCTCGACTTGACTTTTAATTGTATAGCATATAGCCTCTTTTTATGATTTTCTTTAAAAAGATATTAAATCGGCTTATGTTGAGACTTTTCATAATTAAAAATTTAGTATACCTACAACTTTTAATAATATTTCATTTGCCAATAAAATATCAAATAAAAATATTTTGTAAAAAACAAGGTAGTCGTAATAAAATGTTGTTTTTCTCTTGGATCTTTACGTATAAAATATTACGTGCACATTCGTGTAAAAGTGGGTAGATTTAGGTGAAAAAGACAATGACATCAGTGGAATTGTGTCAAACGGGAACAGTTGCTTTTAGGCGGAAGCCCTGATTGGAAGGTGTCTAGTGTGTAGTGTTATTATTGAGTGATACATGACACTTATTGTAATTACGTGGAACCTCTGTCCGAGTACGTTGGAAACATAAAGACGGTATGTATTTTTATCGTGTTTTCTTAAAAACGCCAACCGGTTTCTAACAATATAGTTAAAAAAAATACTTGATTTTTACGATGTCTATAAAAAAATCCACTAATGATTTTACCTATTTTATTGTAAATCGTAAACAAATTATACTGCTCTTGTTTAGTGTAAGCCATTAGAGTTTTATTAAAAAAGTTTTAGAATAATTTTTTGGTCGGCCAATTTGTGTTAGTCGTAGCGTTTTGTTTTGACAGGTTTGTTGCTTATTTTTCAAACAATTTCGTAACCGTACTGGTTAGGTCATGAGAACTTTTGAATTTCGTTGATTTATTTTTAACGAGAATTATTTTAAAGCGTTACCTTCTCAAAGGATATACTAAAAAATATAAAATATTATTATAAAAACATAAATACATACTCTGTGTCTGTTTAAATTGATTAATTATTTAATCTATATATATAAAAGGACTTGTCCTCACTGACTGAGGTAAGACGCACGCACAGCCGTAACCGCTGTGCG
>JAKRZM010000488.1:539892-568733 GCA_036379175.1 Heliconius cydno galanthus | reverse complement strand
AAAAATAAATAATGTAGTACTTTTGCTATGCTTTATTTACAGAAATGAAAGACGCTTTTAATTTGTTTTTATTAATTTTATTACATCTTTGGTAAGTACAATGGCTTGGGTTCCGTGGCCCCAGGAGAGTCGATGTAAATATTAAACTAAAAACATATATCAATTTCCTTTCATATAAAAGAAAACGAAAACGATCAAACGAAACGATCTAAGTAAAACATAATAAATACTAATACTATACACAAAAAAATGTTTTAAGAAAAAAATACTTAATATGTTTATTTAATTTTTTTATATCGGTACCTAGTTTAAGATATTTTGTATGCAACTAGTACACAGTAAAATAATTTAAGGTGTTTGTTTATTTTATTGAAGTTATACTTCTTTTGGCGGGTAATGGAAAGCATGAGAGTTAATTTTTACGATCTATTACGATTTTACGATTTTTTTTACTTGTAACGCGCGCGCACATTGTTACGAAAAACAGACACCATAAAAATTAGGAAGTCAACATATTATTTTTTTTAAATTATGTACAAATATTTATAATAAAACTTTCTTTCATTTTATATTATTCCTCTTTTGCATTATTAGGTCGTTTTCTTTATAAACATAGGTAAATGAGAAAGAGAAAATTTTTCCAAAGTTCTTGTTACGCCAAAGAAGTATAACTTAATTACACACACACATGCTTTTCAATTCTGTATAATTCTAACATTGCCAGGATTTTAAAAATTGAAACTCTTCTTTATAACGACGCTCTAAACTGACATTTCTTTTAGAAATTATTCTTACAAATATACAATATTTAAGTGTCAACATATAGAACAATTTTCCTTATAAAAACGACACATCTAAATTTAATGATATTATAACATTAGTGTTATAAATATTAATATACGCTTTTCGTAATTTTAATTACTTAATAGAAGCTTAACGATCTTGTATTAAATTTAAATTTGATAATTTACTGAATCAAAAATGTGATTTCTGAGTATATCTTAATTTTTTTGCAATCTGTACTATTTAATATTAATAACGATAACATTTTAGGGTGTTAGGTTTTAAGTTATTGGTGGGAATTCATGTCATTTTATGGGAGCACCATAATTAAAATATTTTACATGCCTTTTTAATTTTATGGCATACAATATCACATTGTAAACTTGTATACTTAGCATACGTCGAGAGACATCTTGAGTATTCTTATTTTTTTTACTTACTTTTTTGTTTCTAATTTCATTATAAATTTTCACAAACATTAAATTTAAGTTTTGGTTGTTTTATATAAAATCTATATTTTGATCGATACATTTAAATATATAATACACATTAAAATAGATTTACAATTATCGTTCTTTCTTTGGTAATATTTTCAGACACTACGTTTTCTTAAGGTTTCTTTACTTTTAAGATGAAGTTTACAATTTTTTTTTTAATAATTTACTTATTACTATTTACACAATTCGATTGCTTTCACATTATTATTGTATCAATCCCCTCGCTACCTTTATTGCTTTTAGTCAATTAAATGTTAGAACTTAGTTATTTACAAATTTTGATTGAAATTCAAAATTGAAAGGTTATAGTATTTATATGTTTAATATTTAAGTTTGAGATACAATACCAGTAGAAACTCAACTATTCGGCCTTCAGTTATACGCATCCACGATTTCCACCTACCTAAATTAATATGAAATAGCTTGACATTTTTTAATCAAATACGGTAATTTTTGCGAACAAAATTAAATTAAATGTCATTATGAAGCGTATAATAGTATAGATAGCCATATTAAAATAATAAACCAATTTTCCTAAATACACTTAAATAATATTAAATAAATATGCGTAATTTAATAGTTAGAGCGGGCGAAGCCACGCGATGGCCAATGGTGTTAAATATGTACGTCAATAACATGAAGATTTATCTTTTAATTATTTCTTAATAAATATTGATTTTGTTTGTCTATATTTATTTTTTAACAAACACATGACTTGTACAATAATATATGCACGAAACCCGCTTTTCTTCACACATTCGATTATCCGAATTTCCGTTTATCCGAATGCCTAACAACAACAATTAGTCCGGTTAATCGAGTGTCTACTGTATTATCATTTAAACAATTTTTAATCTTTGAAACTATTATCTTTGGATGCAGCTGTCTTGACAAATACACGAGTGCGTAAAACATATTATTCATATTATATAAGAGGAATGTTAACAGCAAATATTCTTTGGGCCCCTTTTCTTAAACCATCATTCTTTTCGCCCTACTAATATCTATTTATTATATACAATACGAATCACTACTGAGTAACTGGTATACGTTTTATTTTAATCCTATACACTCAGTACAATTAGATACTAAATCTAAAATAATAAATACTAGAACACAGCTACACCTTATGTCGTTTAATTAATACATAAGTGGCACACACCAGTCGCAATACTTGAAAAAATAATATTTACATTTTACTAAAGTAAAATATTAATCAACTAAAGCTATACTAGAAGTGTATTCGCTATGAAGGGTTTTTATTATCCTTAAGCGACATATGCCCTTTATTTCTTCGTCTAAATAAACTTTTATAAGCTTTTCGATATTCGTTTGACATAACAACGTAAATAACAGGATTAATGCTTGATGATAAATATAATAGAAGATATGCTGCAATGTTTAACGCCGGGTTAGGGGTGATTTCGTTGATGACTTTCGTAATAGTTATCGGCAGGTGGCATAAGCAAAATGATATCATTATCGCTATAATCATTGTGCCCAGCCTCCTGTCTTTTCGCGTTGGTAAGGATAATTTAAGAAGTGCCATGGACTTCCTTAGTGCAGTTCTTCGTAATCTAGATGGCTCTTTAGGATCATCAGAATTTCGAGTTCCATTTCTCGTTTCTAATTTAAATGTAGCGCCCCGCTGCAATTTCGGACTTTCGTTGAAATTTGTGGTAGAAATATTTCGTTCAGTGTTACTACTGCTAAGATCGGCAGTTACTCGAGCCGACATCGATGTTGATGTATCAGTCGATGACAAATCTTCTGCAGCAGGTACACGCTGTGGACAGTTCATGGAGTTCTTCGTCGCTTTCCTAACAATGAAAAATATCCGAGCGTAGCAAAGTATTATTGCTACACAGGGCAAGGTAAATGCTGTGAGAAATAGAACCTTCTTTGGAGATCTATTTTTTTCATCCAGAAGAATTGAACATGAGCCAATTTTACAGTCGAGCCCAAATCGGCCCCATTTCTGTAACCAAGTTGGAATCATAATTCCAAACGACAGCAACCATATGAAGATCAGCATTATTGCTATGTTCCATGTCTTGTATAATCTGTCAACGAAAAATATTATATTAATTTAAGTTTTGTTTTTTACGTATACTTTTATACGTAGATTATAAAAAAAACATTGTTAATTCATATATACTAGTACATATAAATATTACATAAAATTGAAATAAATAAATAAACATTAATTTTTACACTGTAGTATTATTTATAAATATTAACGTTTTGCTAGTCATTTAAAAGTTCATTATATATAAATCAGCGTCTTCAGATATTTTAGATATTGTCTGTACTCATATATTATATTACTACAGTATTTAATTTGTAAAAATAAATAATATAACTATTTGCTTACAATAAATATATTTGAACTTACTTGGGATAAAGTCTTGGATGGGCTATCATAACATATCTGTTGATCGTTATTGCTAGAACGGTGAACAGTGAGGCTGCCACTAGGGCATATCGAGCCAGTGGAAACATTCGGCACAAGGTTCCTCCATGGACCCAGGATCGATGCCAGAAAGTAGACGCCGCAAGTGGTAGATTGAAACAGCAAAACAGCAAGTCCGAGCAGGATAAGCCCATTATAAAAATGGCTGTTGCATTGCGAACCTGAATGTAAAATATATGAATTAATTTCTATTTTAGGAAATTGATGTATTAAACCCAAAAATATGGTTATAAACAATATCGACACAGAGTATCTAAGTTTAATATAACTACGAATTTAATTGTTAAATTTAATAGCTAAGCTTAACAACGTACAGTTCTGATACTAAAAGTTTCTCTGCGCATAGTTTTGGAAGTGGCTTATTCCATATGAAATTTAGTGAAGTTTACTGTTAAAACTATTTTATGTAGGTATGCTTTGCTCAAATATTTGACTATCATATTATTCATGAAAATCACTTGAATATATATGTATATATATTCAATATATACATATATATTCAAGTGATCATATTAATATATATGTATGTATTTTATTAAATTCCATTATAAAAATAACCTCTACGTGTTGTTATTTTTATCGTAGCACCGAGGGAAACTAAGTAACAGAGGGTTGAAAGTAACCTAGATAGAATCGTATGTTTCCATTGAAACCTTTCACAATCTTTGTTCTCTAAAGATTTCTAAAGGTCGACTGCATACGAGTATATTTTGTTTCTTCAGTTTTACTTTATATTATTGTAGAAAATTGTAAATACAATTTCTGCTAACAGAATAATAAATATAGGATATTAACATTGGGGGTTGGAAGGATAAACGTTTGTTTCATGTTATTAAAAAAAAAAAGATTAATATGTAAAAAATCCAATAGTCAAAAGANAGTTTGTTTCATGTTATTAAAAAAAAAAAAGGTTTATATGTAAAAAATCCAAAAGTCAAAAGAGGCCTTCGTGGCGCGGGGTACAAAGGTGTGACTGCAACGCGACTGTTGGGTTCGATCCCCACTTGAAGATTAATTCATTCTGGTGTCGAGGTAAAGCGCGGCGTTGAGATCCGCATTCAGATATTTGTAAAATATATTTATAGAAAAAAAATAGATTTACTTATATTCAAATTAAAATATTATTTTATACAAAACATTATATGGGCCTGTTTCTTCAAGCTATTTATTTCTTTTTATGAAAACATTTTCGGGCAATCTATCTATGTAAAACATTGTCACAGAAGCCCGTTTATATGCGATTGTAATCTGTTATCAGTAGTCAGTCTTATATATAAAGTAATTTCCGAGTATGTCAGCGAGTGATAAGATAAGCGTTACTTCCTTCCCTATGTGGCCCGTTTTATTATTTACAATATTCAGGCCAGTTGTGGCGCAGTGGCCCAAAGTGTGACTGTAATCGCGACAGGTTGTGGGTTCGATTCCCATTCGAGGAAATTAAATATTTAATATTTTTATTTCTTCGCTCTGGTGTTGAGACAAAGCACGCCGTTGAGTTCCAACACTGAACACGCAATGTCTCCAGAATTTGGCGGAAAATGGACAACGGAATCTGTTAACACTAGATTCCCTCTGAGTACCTTGCTGTGTGCGGGATACAGCTACGCTGGATTCTACGCTTTTACCCCCATAATATTAAAATTAGATAAACTAATTTTGATATTATGGAAAACTATTGGTTTGAATTTAGTGGTTTATAATAATATTTAAACAGAAGGGTTATTATTAAAGATATTATTCATTTCTAAAAAAAAAATATAACTATCCTTATAGTTTGTAGTGATTATAACAACGGAAAAATATAGTTGTACTTAATATCTTGTTCTTTTATTAAAACATCGAATCATTCATATCGAAGCATTGATGAAAAGCTCTAATAAATGAAAAATGTCACAATATTGTTATAAATTGTTAGTGGACAGCTATATCTATATTCGGCTGGACTTGAGATTCTTTTGTCGAAATTATGGTACCTACAAAATCCTTATTTCTGGTAAATAAAAATCAACTTCCCGCTGTATCCCGCACACAGCAGGGTAGGCAGAGGGTACTTAGTGTTAAGACACTCCGTTCCCCACTTTCTGCTTCTGCTTTCTGCTTAAATATTTAATATTTTCATTTCCTCGCTTTGCTAACGAGACGAAGCGCAGTGTTGACTTCCCATACTCAACACCCAATGCCTCCAGAATTGGGCAGAAGGTAAGTGGAGAACGAAGTCTTTTAACACTAGGTCCCTGATGGCAACCCGCTATGTGCGGGATATTGCGTGAAGCTACATACATACATATCCATACATAGTTTCACGCTATATCCCTAGCGGGGTAGTCAGAGACCTCTTTCGCCTCGTCCACTGTCATCAACCGTGAAGATAAAATCAAAAATGAAAAGCTTTGCCGATATGATTGACGTTTTGATGCGTTGCATTTTTGTGTGCTTCTCAAGATTTTCCTTTGTTCATTAAAAAATAAAAAAACAGTATGCGTGACTTAATTCAAAACGTGTATACGTGACATAACCGTATTACAAATGTCAAAAATAGTAAAATATTTATTCATGTCTTTGATAGATTTAACTGTGTAATGTACCTACATGCAAGGATATTCATAATTATCCTCATTTATATTCCGTATTGATTACTATTTATTATTAATCATAATATTTATGCGAGATCAGGCAAATGTTTTACATAAAATAGAGTTAAAATGTAAAATTTTTCAATTTGTTTTTCAAAGTATTGAATTGTAAGCACGTGTTTTATATTCATATTGTTATTTAATGCAACTCCTAATATGTTTACAGGAAGGTAGTTTATATATGTTTAGTACGATAGAGTTAAAAAACTGTTAGAGGTCACCATTTCATAAAGGACCTGGGGGAATGAAGGGTATATGTATATGTATTTTACTTATATGTTTATATTATTTTAGAAAATAATATTTTTTAAAAAAAACATGATTGAGGTAAGCTTAGCATAACGTCTTTATTGAACAAGATATTATATCAAATATTTCGTATGTCATTAAAACCAATTTCATAGAATGAGAAATTAATATCACAGTAAAATCACCTTTGAATGGCATTCATTCAAATTATATACTCATTTATAATTTCTATTGCTAGTGACCTTTTTGAAAGCTGTCTGGTACCATTTGAAAACATATTCTCAAGAAGTGTTACGCGAAAGAATTTGCATTTATTTCTAGTTTTAGTTTTAGCTATAAATTACATTATATCTAATATTTGATGCATATTTTAAGTATTATTTGGTTTTTCGTTATAAATGAGTAACCTATTCAATTTTAATAAAATATAACAGTAACAGCGTCTCATTGAGTTCCACTACTAAACACGTAATGTCACCAGATTTCGATGGAAAATGAGGAACGGAGTGTGTTAACACCCCTCTCTGCCTACCCTGCTGTGTACAGAATTGAAAGGAAGTAAGGAAAGTTCGTTTTTTTTTACACTGAGTCGATTCACGAGTCACTTAGTAAGTAAAGTATCATCAGTTAAGGTTTCAAATAATTCTCATAGTGTATGTTTGCGGCTTTGTACGCACGTCCATTTTCATTTAGCCTGAAAGCACTAGACCGACCGCCATTGGAATTGGGACAGTTGATTCAAATTTACACAGCCAATATAGGAGCTAACAATGCGTGCCCTGAAATAACCTTTGTTTGAAGAGAATGAATGCTTAGTGACATTTGCTTGTTTAATGTTTTGGTTGACAGATTATTCTCGTGTCAGACCAAGTATTTTAACAGACAGTGAGGTCAGACATGGCCCAGGGGCACCATTTGTGGTTGTAAATGTTACTGGTTGTGGGTTCGATCCCCACTCGAGGAAATGAAATATTTATTTAATTGTATATTTCCATTTCTTCACCCTGGTGTCTAGGTAAAGCGTGGCGTAACCACAAGTACCACCTCTACGCATGCAATGCCTCCATAATTTGGCGGAAAGTGTGGAATGGAGTTTCTTAACGCTAAGTTTCTTCAAGCTACCCTGCTGTGTGCGGGATACAGCGTGAAGCGTGATTTAATTTTACGTACAATCCAATTAATATGATAAATTTGATAGTTTGTAAGTATGGATGTTTGTTCGGCTTTTCTACAAAAAGTACTGAACGGATTTAGATAATATTTTACAGTAATATAGCTTTTACATCAGAATTACATTGGATATATTTTACGTAATTATTTTAAATACTTTAGCTATAATATAATAACGACTTTAAGAATACGGCTTTTGGGTCGTTATTAAATCAATAATATAGAAAGATTTTATCATCCTAGAATTATGTTAGACATAGCATACCTAGAAAGCAATAGTATATTAAGGTAAAGCGTAGGAAAAGCAACGGAAAATAAGATTTTAAATGTGTGAAATCTCTCGCGCTGGGTGGAGAAATGGCATAGAAAATTGTGTTATCGTCAGGCGCTGAACTCACTCTTTTGATGTTCAATGTTCAAAGCACGTCCTTTTAATACGTTACGACATGTTCCTTATTGAGTTTTATTGTTTTATTCCAATTTTGTGTACGAATATTTTTCTTTTACTATTATTTATTATTAAATTTTCTATATATGTATGTATATACATATACAATTTTTTCGTTAAGTGATAGACAGATAAAGTAAAACCGAAACTATTGAGCGTAGAAAGCTGAAATTTAGAATATAAACTCCTTGAGAAGTATGAAAAAACGAGATTTTACGTTTAATAGATAAACAAGAACAAAATGCGAGAAAAGGAATAAAATATTGTATCCTTGTTTTTATTTTACTTATCCTTTTTAAAATGATGTAGGAGGATTAACAAGCAATATTTTATAATGTGTTCTTGACTGAGTAAATGCAGTGGCAGCTTACGTTGAGAGCAGCTTGTATCTTCCTACTTTATTATGATTTTCACATTGTATAGAATATTATAAGGTCTACAATAATCTTTGTAAGATATTAAACATATATTTTTATAGTATATTTTAATTAAATAGTTATTTTTATTTGTTTTGTCATACTTAATTTCTTTATAGCTAAATAGGCGGAGCAAAGAACTAAGTTAACAAATGAGAAACGAAAGTGTCATAACGACAGGAGTGTCTTAACATTAGGTTCCCAGATTCCCACTTTCTTGCTATGTGCGGGATACAACGGGAAGTTAAAAACAAATAACTTAATGTGATAGAATATGTTGTTACATACTCTATCATTAATGGAGAACGACAAGAACCAATGCCACGTTTTGTCGTATTTGTTTTTATCTTTCTGTGTTATCTATATAAGTAATATATGTATTAGATATATTAATTTGTATTACTATAGACATTGTTTGTGTCTGCGTCATATATTCTCTAACTCCACTTCTAACTGCACTATCTCTTATCGTTTTCACGTCATTTATTTAGTCATATTCACTAAGAATTATTACGAAATGTTCTTAAAGGATGACTTATCCCATGGCTTGAACACGGCTTACGTGCGTCACATTACAAATATTATATGTAGGTAAATTGTAAGCGGAAATAATTGTATTTTATTTGTTTATCAAAAGGTTGATGAAAACAGCAAATGTTTTGGGTTTGATTTTTAACAGTTTCTTTTTATTTATTTTTACAGTTTCAGATTGATTTTTTACATATATTTCTTAATAAATGCGTAAATTTGGTTAGCTTCATGCTATATTTCGCAATTAGAAGGGTAGGCAGTGGGAACCTAGTGTTAACACATTCCGTTCACATTAAGATATTTACGTTCCCCGTTTTCCGACGACGGACACCAGAGCGACCAAATGAAAATATTAAATTAAATATTTACCTCGATTGGGAATCGAACTCACAACCTGTCAATCTTACTTGCCTCATTATTTTTATTTTTACATTTTGCCACCGTTTCTTAGATAGATAGAAAGAACTTAAATATATATCATATTGTTCTGGGTAGCGGAACCTGAGCGGAACCTCTACAGGTAAGCCCTAATTAGGTCTCTGTTGTTTAAAAATACCCATTAAAAAAATTAAGCTTTTGTTTACAAAACTATGAATAATTTTATTTCATAAAATAAATCAATACACAGCTCTATTACGTAGTAACAATTAGTTTACAAGGAAAACAAAAACATTATTATATTATAAGTAGAATACAAAGGAATGATCGGGTTTGGGTTTACCGAGACTGTATTTACGTCAATTATTCTTAATCACCTTTTTACCATTAAACCATAAAGTAGCCATTTTAAATTAAATTATAGTTTTGTCAAAAATATTCAAAGATTGATTTTCGTATCGAGACTGCATGTTGAGTGACGAAACTTAACGCCGCTTGTATTATAATAACCATATTCTGGTATTAAAATATCAGTTTAAGTTAAACAACCCACGCCATCCTGTCAGATATTATTATTGTGAATGTCATTCATTCATTTTTCAGCTTCCCGCTGTATCCAGTAGCAGGGTAGGCAGAGAGAGAGACTAGTGTTAATACACTCCGGTTCCCACTTTCCACCGAATTTTGGACACAATGCGTGTTGAGTGGCGGAACTTAACGCCGCGCTTTGCCTCGACATCAGAGTGAAGAAATGGAAATATTGAATATTTCATTTCCACGATTAGGAATCGAACCTACAACCTATCGTGTTTACAGTCACACGTTTGTGCCTCTTCGCTACAACTGGTGATACGTCAGACTGGTGCAGGTATTTGCAGTTATTTTTTTTATTGTACGAGACATTATTAATCACTAGACCATAAGCTTTCTAACTATCAATTGAATTGTGTGCATAGAGCTAGAACGGCGATAACTTTATTTGTCTAGCACTTATATAGTAAACATTTCGTTTTAATTAATATCATAAATTAATTTCTATGAAATATTTTCACTGATAATGCAAGAGAAATTGTCGTTATTATGTGAAGGCAAATATTAATGATCAATTTTAATTACATCTTGTCGAATAGAGTTCATTCTCGTTCGATTTTGTTATTCTTTCGACTATTATTAGAGTAAGGTAAAAAAAATCGATTTTAAAACTAATTAAATGTCTTTTGCTACCGAAATATCATTAATGTTCTAATTAAAATAACCTATACACAAAAAAATATGAAAAAAAACTCACTTTTTCGTAGCGCGCCAAAGCCACGATTGTGATGATGTTGCCAGGTATTCCAATCATCATGAAGATGATACAGCAGGCGGTGGCGAACCTCATCAATCCATCTGGGTATCCTTCGAACAAATTCACTGAACCCATATCCGAATCGGGAATGAACGCACTACAGTTCACGAACACATCACTATTATTTACCAAAGCACCCATCTCACTAATCTGCACAAACGTCATACAGCCACTGTTATTCCACTACAAATGAATGCTTGTTGTAAATATCGTTTATTTTTCTTAGAATTAGTTTCCCCTGTGACTCAATATTAGATATTCGACGGGTTTCACCGGATTTATTGTTAGTTCAGTCTTTGACATAGATATATATGTACGTATATTCTATATAATCTATTTTTTTTAAATCTAAAATGTCCAATAACTCTGGAGAACTATTCGGGATTTTTATAAATAAATTCCAATATATTGTAAATAATAATATAAGAATGGAGGATTCGCGGAATGCAATTAACACTGTTTATTTTTGTACTTTTGCGAAGAATGTTACTGCTTGATCATTTAATAATTTTCAAAAAAATATTTACTAAGAATATACATATCCTTATAATATAATACTTAATACGTTTAGTATATTTTTATATATTTTTAGTAATAATGACATTTTATATAGAATAATAATAATTTACCAAATGGGTATGTTCCTTATCTCTTTTACATATCCTTCACATAGCACAATCACGGACGGCTCGCGACTATAACGTATTGTATGTACAAAACATTGACTTTCATACAAATAAATACTAAGAAACTAATGAGTAATGCAATCTAGGTGCAAAATGAGTTCCAAGTTCGTCTGTCACATCACTTTGAAAGGTCCACTAATAACTTCACAGTGTTTAGTTACGGCGGGCGTTTCTCGGATACGCCATCGCCGGGCGAACGTCACGCCCTCCTTCTACACATGAGGAGATTCTTGTACGCCTGCCGATATTCACTGGACATCACCACGTAAATTATGGGATTGATGCACGTTGTCAAATATATCAAAATATAACCCGCAATGTTTGCAGCAGGGTGGGATGTGAATTCTCGAAATAGTTTCGTTAGTGTTATGGGCAAATAGCAAACCCAGAATGAGAGCATTATTGCCATTATCATCTTTAAAAGTTTTCTGTCTTTTGGTGTTAGTCTGGGAGGTCTAACTGGAGCAGGAGATCGTCTAAGCGCTACAGCGGCCTGGCGAAGACGTTTTGCAGTATCTCCACTATTTGGAGTCCTAGGTTTAGCATCAAGAGCACATTCGTCATCGTGACCATCTAGTGTATCTACGCCAGATGATGATGATCGTTCAGGTCCTGGTGTTGGTGGACAATGTAAAATAGGCGGGGCAAGTAAAGCCTTTCTAGGAGGTGCTACGTGATTGTAACCATTCTCTGGGCCTGGCGATCGTTCTAACGCAGTGGAAGCGGATCCAACTGCCGAATCTTCTAAGCCAGGCCGCGGTCGCCCTCGACCAGGTGCTCGAGATCGTCTTGCAGCTTCTCTTACTATACAAAAAATTCGAGCATAACATATTACTATAGCCAGGCATGGTAGCATAAAAGCTCCAACAAACAAGAATTCTTTTGGTGATCGATGATTGCGATCAGGTAGTATAGAACAAGATCCAATTGAGGGATCCAAGCCAAAGCGCCCCCATTTTTCAAGCCACGTCGCTATTAAAGCTCCAAAAGAAAAAGCCCACGTGCTGACCACCATCACTGCCAAATACTGTCTTTTATAAAGTCTGGAAAAGAGAAGCAATTGTGAATAGAATAATCCATGCAAAAGTTAATATTGTAAGTAGAGCGATAAAAAAATATATATTTTTACTCCATATTTTACATTTTTTTTAAATATTACTTACTTGGGATAAAGCCTCGGATGGGAGATCATGACGTATCTGTTAATGGTGATTGCAAGCACTGTGAATAACGATACAGCCACCAGTGCATATCTCGCTAGCGGAAACATCCTGCAAAGTGTCCTCCCATGAGACCAAGAACGTTGCCAGAAAGTTGAAGCAGCCAGCGGCAAGTTGAAACAACAAAATAGTAGGTCTGAGCAGGAGAGATTCATTATAAACACTGCTGTTGCATTCCGAACCTGTAATAAGCATAAATATATTACTTTTATCTGTATTTTTTAGTTAAGGTAGGCAGAAGGAAACTAGTGTTACGACATTCCGTTTCCCATTTTTCGTTAAATTCAGGAGGCATTTCGGGTTGAATGATGGAAATACTAAATATTTAATTTCCTCCAAAAGAAATTGAACCCACCCCTGTCACGTTTGGAGACACACGCGTGTGCTCGTGCGCCACGACTGGCTTAATTATTTTCCTGACTTTTTTCCCTAATACATTATGATAACGATGCTTGTTAAAATATTGTTTGTTGTTGTTTAGCATCGACGAGGCAATTAAAAGCAAAGGCTAAGTGGTTTTAAATTCCATCTCCAGTATATATTTTGTCTACGTTTTATTTATTTATTTATCATTGAAAAAGAGACGCAAAACCTTTTCTAATGTTGTTATTATTTAGAAAGACGTAGATATATTAAAAAAAACAAGCATCGAAGCACTGAAGCTCGCTCAACGTTCCTTTTTCTCTGATAACGACGTTTCTTCGACGAATTTCTAACTATTGCTATAATTCAAAGTACTTCGGTAATATCGAATACAAGCGAAATTGAATTTTTACTATTTTTTATTACAATTTCATATGATTGAAGAAATCGAATTAAAACAAACTGAATAATTAACACTTTTTATTAAGTCTATGAGTTTCTATTGTAAATATTGTTATAATAAAAGTGAATGTCTCATTCACAGTAATCTATGCTTATAATAAAATCGTAAGAGGGTCGGTGCCTGTATTTGGACGATATTTAAAAAAAAAATGTAATTGAGAACCTTTATTAACGTAAAAGAACCGAAAACAATGATTTTTTTAATTTTTGTCTGTTTGTCTGTGCGTTTGTTATCGTTTGCGATTTAGATGCGGTTTTCACTATTGGATTCTGGATCTCTCTGGTTTATTTTCTTACAATCGGTTCATAAATAAAAAAGTAATGGCAATTTAAAGTACTTAGTTCGACAAATTTGCTAATTGCCGTAACAGTAATTTTATACAACTGTTTTACTGAATTGATAGAATCTTTAGTTTTCAATTTCTTTATTAATATTTCTACTTCAAGCGGGCGTAGCCCCGCACGGGCCCACTAGTTATATAATAAATATTAATATATTTTGAGTGAGATAAATTAACGACTCTGCTATCGGCATCCTCGTATTCCCACTATGAACATTGACCTAGGGCAAGGAAGAGATATGGTTATAAATAATCTGAATACGCTAGCGAGAGCATTGTATTTATTATCTTTGTGATAAAAAAGCTGTAAAAATTAAATATAAATATTTTTTTGTGTGTATTTTATGTGTTGTATTTTTTTCTAGTTTCTATCTATTTACATTTCCATTTCTACATGTATTAAAATCGTGAAAAATATAAAAAAATCTCTCCATATACTGTAAAATTCTCGCGACTGAATCGAAAAGTGCGGGATGGAGTGTCTTAACACTCTACCTATCCTGTCATATGCGGGATACACCGTGATTGGAAAATAAGATAAAATGATAGTACCTATCTATCTACTAAACTTATGAAATGGATTAAATCGGAAAACTTGCAGTCTGACTTTACTTATTTCACGATATATGCTCTCACAATTCCCTTGTGAACGTAGTTTTTAACTTGTTAGCTAAAGTGTGCTTTAGCTGCTAGTTCAGTGAAATAAACTTAATGCGCTTAATGAATAGCGTTAACATTTCTTTCATATGTACATATATCACTTGTAGATATTTATATTATTTCTTGCATCTATTATAAATTTATTGAGGAACATTGAACAAACATTTTGTTTGGTTGATCGCACTAATCTCAGGAACTCTGATTCGAATTGAAAAATTGTATTTTGTACAGGATAGTTTCTTGAGTGACGCAAACTATGCTCGCTTTAAATCATCTGAACGAACATCGAACCCATAACCATCGAATTTACACAGTCGCATTACGCCACAATAGGTTCAGCTGGTTTCTTATATGTTTTCAAGAAAAATAAAACAGAAATAGTATATAACCAACTATAACACTAAATAACAGGTGTTTATTGATGCGTAGATGAAGATACCTGTTCTTAGCGCGTGTTACGTTTTATCGACAATAGAATTTCATTGAGCTGGAAGTTTGTTATCGATGTTAAATATTTTATTTTAACCCCGCTGTATCCCGGACAAAGCTGGGTAGGCAGCGGGAACCTATTGTTAAGATATTCCGTTCCCCACTTTCTGCCGAATTCTGGAAGCATTGCGTGTCGAGTGGCAGAACTCAACGCCGCGCTTTGCCTCGACACCAGAGCGAAGAAATGGGAATATAAACGTATAAATAAATATTTCACTTCCTCGAGTGGGGATTGAACCCACGACCGTCACGTTACTGTCACACCTTTGGGCCGCTGCGCCACGACGACCTCAAAAAAAACTTGCTTAAAAGTACTTGCATATAAATAAAATATTTATAGTTTATTTGTACATCCATTTATTTCAGAGTATGCAAATGAACATACAGTTTGTAGAGAATTATATTTTAAAATGAAAAACTAAATTGCTTACATAACGTTTTGAATTCAATAGAAATTCTGTTAAAAAGAAATGTCCTTAACATGTCAATCATACCTTTTATGGTGGTTGTTTTGGACCATTTCTTTTGTTATCTTTTTGATGAAATAATTTTAAAGTAAAGTCAAGTTGTTTTTTTTCCCCTTATCTTTGATGTGACGGACAATTGTGAAATGTTTATTATATAGTATTTTAAATGTCGACATTTTTAAAAGATTATTATTTATAGATAATAATTAATAGATAGATATGTGTAATATTGATTTCAATTTCGAAACTTATAATAGTCGATCCTCTGGAGAATGTTTGTAACTGGCACTGAAGTCTAAAGTTTCCACTTGAATTATCTAACATGCAAATTTCTGTAATTATGTTATAGATTGAATTGATTTTTTTATGAAAATCCATTTTTTGTAATGAATATGTTAACACTAATGAATAGAGACCAGTCGTGGCCCATGGGTTTTATACGGGTTCGATACTCACTCAAGGAAATTAAATATTTATTTAAAGTCATATTTTAATTAGCTTTGGCTTCGAGGCAAAGCAAGACGTTGAGTTCCCCCACAAATCCTGAAATACCTTCAGAAATCGGCGGAAAACGGGAAACGGAGTCTTATAACACAAGGTTCCCTCTGCCTACCCTGCTGTGTGAATAGTATCTCACATATAACAGGATAGGCAGAGTGAGACATTCCGTTACCAGCGCGAAGAAATGAAAATATTTTCAAATATTAAACATGTCATTTTCCCGAGTGGGAATGGAATCCACAACCGTTTATAGCCATTTATAAATAATAAATTGCCTCACCTTCTTACACCTCGCCAAAGCAACAATCGTGATCAAGTTCCCAGGAATGCCCACAAGCATAAACAGCACGCAGCAGACTGACGCAAAACGCAGAAGACCTTCTGGATAGTCCTTGAAAAGTTCAACAGCGGCCAGCTCTTCATCAGTACTATAAGAATCCAAACCAACACTCCAATTATGACCATCTACCTCACTGGCCAACGTACTCTTCGGTATACTCGGCAACAGATCACCCATTTTAAATGCTCACTCATTATTCGCTATAGCATGGTCTAACGGTTAGGTCGGGATGCTAGCGGGCTCCGTCCACGACTGATAACTCCAGAAGTCATAGCGAAGAGGTTCCGATAAGGCATTCTGCCTTATCAACCACAGCTGGCCAGGAAGCGGGCGTGTCTACCAGCCAACTGCGATGACCTGTGATAAAACAATTTGTATTAGTTCCACTAATTGTTATAGCAAATATTGTGGACTGGACAAGATAGTGTGATATGATTTGGTTGATAGGTACTTTAGTTCTCCAGATACGAGTTATCTTTAATGGTTGCCGCGATATATAGTGAATTTAAAGTTTTTTTTGTTATTTTAATATTGATACNCCAGCTCTTCATCAGTACTATAAGAATCCAAACCAACACTCCAATTATGACCATCTACCTCACTGGCCAACGTACTCTTCGGTATACTCGGCAACAGATCACCCATTTTAAATGCTCACTCATTATTCGCTATAGCATGGTCTAACGGTTAGGTCGGGATGCTAGCGGGCTCCGTCCACGACTGATAACTCCAGAAGTCATAGCGAAGAGGTTCCGATAAGGCATTCTGCCTTATCAACCACAGCTGGCCAGGAAGCGGGCGTGTCTACCAGCCAACTGCGATGACCTGTGATAAAACAATTTGTATTAGTTCCACTAATTGTTATAGCAAATATTGTGGACTGGACAAGATAGTGAGATATGGTTCGGTTGATAAGTACTTTAGTTCTCCAGATACGAGTTATCTTTAATTTTAATGTATGCCGCGATATTATATAGTGTTTTTTTAAATTTTAATATTGATACTATAATTTAATTATTATTTTATATACTAGGCACGATAATCTATTGTACATAATTCCATTATTTTATATCTTTTATTTTGAAAACATTATATTAAAAAAAAAGAAAGACAGCAAACAGAAACAGAACGCAGTTTATAATAATAATAATAATACTTTATTGCACATGAAATAAAAAAGAAATATATATGAAATTTACACAAAAAAGAAAAGAAAAAGAAGGATACATAGAAACTTATGGTTTATGGTTTGGTTGTAAACGTGTTCTACGTCGACCTCATGCTACTGATATCTCATTACTATAGAGTTTTAAAAGTGAGTTCTATGGATGCATTTAAATAGTGTAACGAGTAAAATATACAAGAAATCTTAAGTTGCTTTTAAAATGACAACAAATAGAAAAATCTAAGCCAAATCAGGGCACACAATTTTATTTTCTAACAATGTAATAGATAACATTTATTAAATTATATCGATGAGGATTTTTATATTTTCTACTTCTTGTAACAAAAGCTTTTCGTGGAAACTTTTCGCTGGAACGAAGAGAAATTTCAATTGAAAAATTCTTGGCGTGTTTTTGGCGGTACGTGTCACGGAAACTCCTAGGTAGAGATAGTTATGTAACATAGCCACTATTGACAGAATAACCAGGTTGTTGACCTTTAGCACAGATTCTAATTTAATATTTATGAATTGTGGCCTACTTTGTAAGTATTAAATTTTATAAGAAATTATGTCATAAAACTTATATAGTATATACAATGTAAATAAAATCGTCGTAATAACCTAATGAACGTTGGTAGAATTATATGAATGGATTCATATTTTTCCCTGGTCTCTTTTCGCTTATACCTTTCGTATAATAAACATTTTGTGTATTTACTTCAGCTTATGTATATATTGACTATTTTATTTATATTATATTTTTTTTAATGAAATATTTATTTTAAATTAATATTTTCCAAACCTACTACAAAAAAAAGAAAACATATGATTTTAGGTTCATAGGGTAATATTCTTGTCTTATTGTCTTTCAAGACATGACGTCACGTTTTGAGGAAAATCGACTCACGGTACAGAGCTCACCTAGGCTAGACAAGCTTTAAGACGGCTCTAAGCTCTAAGAGAGAATAGACCTTTGCTAAGAACTTTAGTTCGCACAAATTCTCAATGTGATATTATACAGTTATGTCTTAATTTGTTAAATTTACTATACTATATATTCAAATATGATATTTCGGTATTTTTCTCGATATAATAAGATCCATGTAACATAGTACCCTGTTCTTTAAAGTTCAGAGTGTTACGACACGCTATATCCAATTTTCCATTGAATTTTCCGAGGGCAAATTTCACTTATACTCTACAAATATTCCATTCTCAACCCATATTATTTCGTAATTATTTTATGCAAATAAGTATAAACAATAGAATAATTTTAATAAAAAATAACAACTATTAAAATTAAATGTTTTCTATATTTAAAAGAAAAAACATGATAACAATATATCGTAATATTCATTATATTTAACGTTACTGCCCCATAACTGCAAATACTTAGCCTTATTCTCTACGTAACCAAAACTAGATTTTATACTTAAACGAAGTTCTGAAAGTAGTATCGTGTTTTTAGAGAAGCACTGTAACCTTAATCAAGTAATCAGTGGGCCACAGTTTACTTAATTAAATGTCAGGCCAGTATTTGCGCGCACTGTTTGAGCTAATGACGAAATTGGGTAAAGCCAAATTGAAAAGTAAGTGCTCTATAAAATTTCGTTTGACGGTTGTGGATTCGATTCCAATCTGGGGGAAAAAAATATTTAATATTTTCATTTCCTTGTTCTGGCAAGGAAAAATTGATGCAAAAAATTGATGAGGTTAATTTCCGCCACTCAACACGTAATGTCACGAGAATTCGGTGGAAAGTTGGGAAATGAAGTTTCTTAATGGGAACGGTGACTTACAACATTAGGTTCCAAGGTACCTTCTGCCTACCCTGCTATTTGCGGGAAACAGCGTGAAGCTAAAAAAAATATAATCTACATAAAAGACTAAAAATATTGTTATGTCATTAAAATTCTTTCTGACCTTTAAAATGTGCTTATTTTATTATTCAATAAATTTAATTGATTGTTTTTTTTTAATTTTCTTTTTCTATTTTCTCTGTATTTTTATTTGATTAGAAACATTTGTGTATTCATTAGCAGTGGCGGAGAATGCTTAGTTAAGTAGAATTTCGTAATCGAATCCCATTTCACGCAACGTGCCCCCGTGACCTTAATATCTTTAGTACTAATAGGCTTTGGCTTTAAATATCAAAATTAAATACAATTCTTTAAATAGTTAATATTTTCTAATTGTCGAAATAGAGAAAGTTATTATAATTTAGAGATGTACATTTAATCTATAATATATTTCTATATTAATATTTTTTTATATAGGTACATAGAGGCCAGTCGTGGTGTGGGGGGTATAAGCGTGTGACTATAAACGCGATATATTGTATGTTCGATTCCCGCTCGAGGAAATAAAATATTCAATATTTTCATTTATTCTGGTGCCGGTTTTCTCTCTGTCTTAAGTGAAAATTCCATAAAAATCGCTGCAACTGTTAGAAATAATAGCCTAGACAAAAGTTTAACATTGATAAACCTATATGTTATAAAAATATAGTTATTATGAAATCACAGACAGACATTTTAATTTTATTTATATGAATTTATTTATTTTACATACCTAGTCTTTAAAGTTAAGATTATAAAATTTTAAGTAAATAATGTGAAGGTGGACATTTAAAAAGAAAATATTTTTTTGAAGCCAACTACGAAATGCTTGTTGAATTTCNTTCTGCCATGTTAATAACAACCGTCATTGCTAAGCACCGGTTTGCAAAGTTTCTTTATTGTTTTAAGAAAACGTCACCCAAAACGAACTTATATTTTGATATTCATCCTTATAAAAATAAATATATTATATAATATTTAATAAATATTCTTATAGTTCAAACAGGCGTAGCCGCGTCCGGGTCCACTAGTATAGGTATATAGAGGCCAGTCGTGGCGTTAGGGTATAACCTAGTCTTTAAAATTAAGATTATTAAATTTTAAGTAAATAGACGGTGGAAATAGAAGGTGGACATTTAAAAAGAAAAAAATTCTTTGAAGCCAACTACGAAATGCTTGTTGAAATTCTCATATACTCAGCTATAGCATAAGAGCAAGTTTGTGAGCTGCATAGCTAATGCACCTACTTTTAGAATAACGAAATTTTAAGCTGAAATTATAAAACGGCGAGTGTTCTACATTTTTAAAATCTTGATTACTCAATAGCAACTGTAGGAGTTTTCAAAAATTATTAGAGCACAGATTTAGTTATTTAAAAACCATATAAAATAAAACTTTATTTAAATAATAATAAACTTTTTTGTGATTTTTTTACGACTGGCCTCGACAGCCCTTGTCTATACTTTTACTTTGTATATTAATAATTGATTATGTAAACTGTACTTAGAAGACTAACGTAACAACTCAAGTCTATTAAATATTAATAACAAACAAAAGGTGCTACTCTAGCGAAGAGCTGAATAAAGTTTTTAAGTTTATATTTTCAAAATGAAATATTAATTTCTGACTTTTTTGCTGATATTTATAGTGACATCTAGTCGATGGTCTTATCTAGTAGAAGATCCTAGTGAAGGGTTGCAATTTTACATATTGAGCGAGGGGTTACTAATGTTATTTTTAGTTTAGTAGACTAAAGAAATAAAAATTAAATCAGCTTCACGCTTTATCCCGCACACAGGAGGGTAGAAATATAAATACTGGAATCCCTCGGCTGAAATTAAATTTCTTTTGAACTTTTTTCGCAGTCAAGCCCCACTACGCTATGAAAGTGTCAACTTTTTTTTAAAGAAATACTATTTTCATTGTGTATTAAACCATTAAACACTTTGTTATGCGTTAATAAACTTTACTATAGCATAAAAAAATCAGTTTCACGCTGTATCCCGCACACAGCAGGGTAGGCAGAGGGAACATAGTGTTAAGACACTACGTTTCCCTCTTTCTGCCGAATTCTGGAGGCTTTGCGTGTTGAGTGGCGGAATTCAACGCCGCTCTTTGTCTTGACACCAGAGCAAAGAAATGAAAAAAATCATATAAAAATTAAATAAATACTATATTTCCTCGAGTGGGGACCAAACCCACAACCAGTCGCGTTACAGTCACACCCTTGTGCCACTACGCCATGACGGCCTCAATATAATAATAATAATAATAATTTATTATTTAAATAGACAATATTCTAAGTAATTTTGTATCTTATAATATAACTAACTTGAAACTATAAACGCGTCAATTTCCTTTCTCTATGTGTATATAAAACAGTTGATATCGACTTTTGCATCGCAAACTATCCCGTCCCTTATTTTACGACGATCATGGTTCGTTGAAGCGTTAAAACGTGAAAACATATCACACTCTCATTATGTTTGTTGGAGTATACCGTAAATATTTATATATCAACAATAACTATATAAACAATGGTGCAACAATGACGTAAATGTATTAAAAATACGTTAAATGTACGCTGAAAGAGTTTAGAAATTTTGTTTAAAGTAATAAATTAATAAGCATTAAGTGGCCAAATAAAAAAAATGAAGAAATGAAAATATTAAATATTTATTTTCCTCGAGTGGGAATCGAATCAATGACCTGTCACGCCTACGCCACGACTGGGCTCAAATGATGATGATAATTTCAATATAAGTTTAAATAATATAAGTTTTTAACTAATTAATAAATTTAATTCTATAGTCAGCAATTTTTTTATGAAGCCCTCCATACAACTACGATGAAAGTTTGCTCTTACCAGTTTTCATCGTGTAGCAAAACATGTGTTAATGGAATTAGTTTTTAGTTCAAATTTCAATTAGGACAAAGTGTTTTTATATAAAGTATTTAATTAAATTTGGGGTTCCAATAATATATATTAGTATGTAATTTGCTTTATATCTTTTAAAATTTAATTTTAATTCACATTGTATCTCGCACACAGTAAGTATTGGGAACTTAGTGTTGAGACACTCCGTTCTCCATTTTCGGTCGCATTCTGGAATATACATTATTGTAGAAGTAAATATTAGTATTTCAGGTACTGGAATCGCTAAGAATTGTACGACGAGCATATTGTACTTTTGTCGAAAGTACGTAATATTTTTATTTCTTCGCTTTGGTGACCAGGCAAAGAGGAACGTTGAGTTCTGCCATTCAACATGCAATGGCAGGGAAGTGTCTTAACGGATGAAACGTAGTGTCTTAACACTTGATTCCCAGTTTCCTTTGCTTACCCTGCTATATGCGGGGTAGGGGGTAAAGGTGAAAAAGGAGGGTGCATAAATTTTTAAGTAAGTACATAATATAATTTGTAACTCTAAGCTATAAATGCGCCAATTTCCNTGTTAAGCTGAAGTGAGATTAAAGTGTGTATAAAAAGTCATATACAGTATGGCGAACCGAGCTAGACTGGAATGTCCGTAATAAAAGCGCTAATGTGTACTTTTTTTAAAATGCAACGTAGCAAAGTACTCTGAGTTAAATTAAATGAAAGAACTGAGTGGGTTACTACTTATTTTATTTAATGGATTAATGTAGAAAACCTAGTGAATGATTATATTCACATTAGTTAAGAAAGTTATATGCAAAGAAGACTGAGGTATAATATAAAGTGGCTTTATAGACGCGATTCCTTTCAGTGACCATTTCATCATCTTAAAATTATTATTAAGAACAATTAAGTTTTATTAACACTGTATGTATACAAGACCAGTCGTGATGCAGCGTGTGCCTGTAGACGTAAGAGGTAGTGGGTTCCATTCCCTCGATTTGAGGAAATTAAATATTTTTTTTTTCGCTCTGGACGCAAAGCGTAGAGTGCAATGCCTTCAGAAACGGAGTGTTTCTACACAAGACTCTCACTATGACTAACCTGCCACAAGCGGGATACAGCGTGAAACTGATAAATGTATTCAATATATATTTACTTGAAAGAGTAAAAATAAGCATATTTTACGTAATAAGAGTAAAAAGCGGGCCACGAGTGCGAAATGGAACTGCCACTTACAATTAGCGTGAAAAAGGCCTGGGGTGTTAAGTAGAGCCTAAATTTGCAACATTATCTCATTGTTCACGAGATTCATGGCCTGTTTCGCTTTTGGGGCACGCGAGTTGTTAATGAAATATTCTTTGCCATTGAGACGAATGCTTATTGGGTTACGCGTCATAACGCAATTGACGTCAAGATATCTGAAATGAGTGTGTTTAATGTAAGGCAGGAGTTCTAATATATACAGACAGACGTACAAGATTATTTTATTTGTAACCTATATAAAAAATGAGGTTTTCTGAATGTTTTTAATAGTTTATAACGTTGAATGAGTGAATGTGACGAAATATATGTAAAACATATATGTAAATGAAGCAGAACTGCCTTTCGAGACGGTGGTTAAACTGACACTATCAACATTTTTGTGTAACTTAGCTAATTTAAAAGGGATTGTAATGGTTTAATTGAATAAAGAATAATTAATTTTGATTTTAATTTTATCATGCATTGCAGGATAAGCAAAGTCAAAACACTCCATTCTCCATTTTCCTGGCAAGTCCGAGATGTTGCAGGTTCATTGCATTGAAGGTCACGGCAGAGCGGGGAAATGAAAGCCCTTTATTCTCATGTCTCATTTATATGTGGGTATTGAATCCACAATCATGAAGTTAAATTGATACGCTGTTCCACTGTGCCATAATGGCTTGATAATAAATAAATTTATATAAAATTAATGGTGTGGTGTAGTGGGACACCAGGTAGGAACGAAGTTCCTTCGGCTAATGTAGAATCGACACAAATTGCAAAAAATAAACGTGGCTACTCACGAGTAAAATGTATCTATAATGTGAGTATTCGCCACGTGCTTGTCCATGAATTCATGAGTATATACTATGCATTGGTGGGGTGGAGTGGTAATAGAAAGAGAAGGGATGAGAGAACGAAAAGAAAGAGGGAGAAAGAGAAAGGTATTATACACTACTCGTCTGTGTATGCGACTGTCGCGCCTGCGCACGTCTCATTTAACGGTTTTATTCCACGCATTTTTCTTACGGTTTTACTATCACATTTTTTTCAGTTCGGTCACGCAGCGAAATCCCTATCCCTTCCAAGCCTGCCGTAAGGAACTTCGTTCCAAAAATATGAAGCTTAGTTAATTTAAAAAAAAATATCCAGCTATTAAAAGTAAAGAAATATATCAGCTGGAACTGCTGCAAGGGTAATTTATGTGTAATTATATTCTAGGGATTCCATTTTACCATTAATCAAAAGAAAGTAAGTCCTTTTTGAAGTAAGATAAGATTTATGCAAGAGACTGCACTGATGACCTACTTATATTTCAAGTAACAGGGGTCGCTAGGAGAAAAACTTTGTTATTACGTAATAAGTTTTTCAAGTAATTTTAAAATTTTCTTGTTAAATTGGGAACGCTTTTTAAGTTATAATTTAAATTTTAAAATAATATTATATTTCAATTTTGTCTTTGATTATAACTTTTAGACAATATAATAATTATGCTATTACTTAATTGTTTAAGTATATTTTTTTTATAAAATTTGTCTAATGTTTATAAAAATATACACGTTATATGTTATTTTAGTAAATATAAAATCAAAATATTCTTCATTCGAATAGACTTTTGTAAGCACTTTGAATCGTCGAATAAAATTAAATAAAAAGCGACAGGATCGACTGGCAGTTTCGCTGTCAAGAGCCAGCAAAAAATTTAAGCCAGGTTTTGCGTCATTATCCTCCAAGGGGACTCGAACCCCCATCCCTCGCTTTTACAGTCGCACGCTTATACCTCTAGAACATAATGTAAAGTAATGCATTTAAAATATACGAGATCGAAGCCCATGAATAACTAAAGCATAAATCACACGATACGAAGGAGTTATGTATTTCTATGTAAATGTACCGAATCACCGATTTGAATAGAGACTATGTAGATTTAGAATTGGCTTACCATTGACAGGTTTGTTCGATATTGCCCACAAATGTATTATTCCGGATATTCTACGTAATCCAACCTATGCTCAAGAACATAAATTGGACGTCAGATGGGTGTGCTGATGGGCTCATGGAATGCTATGATGGGCTGATGGGATCTATTTTAGTATATAATTTGATATGTCTGTCTTATAAATCTAAAATCCGATTGTCAATTTAATAGGATTTTTTTTTAGCTTTACGCTTTGAAGCTAATAAAAGAAAACGAAGCAAGCAAGAATCTGTGTGGGGTGACGGAACTAAACGCCGTACAGTTGACAGAGTGAAGAAAAACATACAGCACAAGTCCCGAGTGAGAGCCTATAGACATCGAACTTCGAAGGAACGATCGAACGTAGATTACATAGATTACATAGTAGAATACATAAAAATATTTTATTTTTCAGATTTTTTTAAGGAGATTTAAATTGACAATGCATTTCATCACTTATTTTCTAATAGTACTTGTTGGCGATCTAGCAATTTCTTAATCAAATGAATCGTATTTTCGTAATTTTTACGGGATTATAATGTATACAAATTCTACAGAATAATTTACAATAAGTACAGTTACATTAAATTCAAAAAATTAAAATATTATATTTATTTTGTGAAAACAAAATAACGAAATAGCTTATACGAGTACACACTCGCCCATTACTCACTGTCAAAAGCATTGAAACGATATGTTAATTGTATGAGAGGAACACAAGCATTCAAGTTCGCCCATTTTAAAAATATTTAATGGTGATTGATGACTATTAAAATATATAAATTAATTTTCTTTCCGCGCTTTGGTAATATATTAAAGAACGGCGTTTAGTTCCGCTACTCTACTACCAGAGCAGGCAGAGGAAACTTAGTGCTAAAACACTACGTTCCCCATTTTCCACCAAATTCTGGAGGCATTGCGTGTTAAATGGCGGAAGACAACACCCGAGCGAACAAATGAAATTATATTAATGAAACTAATACACATAATTTCTACCAAGAAACCCATTCCATTCCACCATTTTCTTATGCAATATAATTCTTTGAATTTAACAAAAAAGAAATAGAATCGCGAATCTTATAAGATTATTTGGATTACGTCAAACGAGGGTAAGTAAGGTCCAAAGTTTCCTGCTATTGTAAGAAAATGCTACGTCATTTTCCTTAAGAACGTTACATTTCGCGAACAACAGGCACTAGACGTGTGATTAATTACATAGATTCTGTGGAGATCTCATTAAATAACAGCTCTAGTAAAGCTGTTTTTCCTTAAGATAATTTTCTTAGAGACATGAACAGTGGAAATGTTTTCGACAGTCTTTTATTAGAATTTCTGCGATTTGTATGTAATTATAAGAGATTAAGAGATAAATGTTTGTATGTAATCTATATAGTACACAAAAATTACTCTCAAAATAAATATTTTAATATTTTTTTCGCCTTCACGCTATATTCTAAATATAGCAGAACCTAGTGTTAAGACATTCCATTGCCCACTTTCTACAGAATTTTCGAGACATTTGTGTGTTGAGTGACGGAATTCGATGCCCCGCTTTGCCTCGTTACCAGAGTGAGGAAATGAAATATTCTTTTATTTTTTTAACTATATTACGTAAACAAAATTAAATTAAAAGTCCCCTCAAAGTACATACAAAATAAATATTCACATTAGTTAAATTGATCTAAACTACAAGTCTAGTACCCTATATCCGCTTTTAGTAAAACTGTGTAAAGCTGACTCACCATTTCATCCATCGCCGTTAACCTCATTAGGGTTAAACAAGTATGGCCATTAAAACGAAATGTGGCAAACTCTCGCTAAACTCTTCAAACTTCAGTTCTTGGAGTAGTTGGTGCAGTCGCATGTTACTAATTTTGAAACTTTTGCAAATAATAACTGGATTTTGCAAATAATGACGGAATGTCTTAACACTAGGTTCTCTCTGCCTACCCTGCTGTGTGCGGGATACAGCGTGAAGCTGATATAATTTTTTTAGTATACATTTTGTACTAAAGTTTTGTATATTAATTATTGAATATATTACGCAAGATACCTCTGGAAACTTTATAAATTAACATTTACAGTTGTAAATTTATAACGTCTTTAAGGAAGATATGAAATGAAATGTTAAAAGAAAAAAATATGGTATATATGATAAAATAATATTTTTTCAGCTTCACACTGTATCCTGTATATGGGTATAAGATATGCAGAGGGAATCTGTGTTTAGGCACTCTGTTTTTGGCTTTCCACGCTTCTTTCGAGATATTGTGTGTTGAGTGTCGGAACTAAACGCTGCGAGTTTGCCTTATTGCCAGAGCGAAGAAAAGAAAATATTATAAGTAATAATTCATTTACTTGACAGGGAATCGAGCCCACAATCTTCGCATTTATAGCCACTGCGCCACAACGGCCCCACTGCGTCTTTGCAGCAGGAAATGTATGTGTAATATTATTACATGATTTAATATTTCTGTAATGTTGAACATTTTCTATGGAATATTTATTTCAAAAACAAAGAATAAAAGTCCATAAAATTATGTGAATATCATATAATTTAAATCTCATCTCGATTTTATGAAGTGAAAGCTTAAAATTTTATCAGAACTTTCATAGAATACAATTAATTTTAAGTGTCCAATGTTAATTTTCTCCGCTTGAAAAGCAATTTAGACGCGCATTTTATCATTGCCCCAGTTTAAGTGTCTTTTATTGCAGCGTGCGTCCTCGCTAGACGAGACGGCGCCCGTTCTGCGTCTTTGTTACATGTTAATGATTTTTATTACATGTTTAAACATGTTTTACAAATTATGATGCTGTTTTTTATTAATAAATAAATATATATTTTAGCATCAGGCTGTATCCTGCACACAGCAGGGTAGCAGAGGGAACCTAGTGTTAAGATTCTACGTTCCCCATTTTTGGCGAGCAGCACCGTGTGTTATTTTACACGAACCATTTGAAGTTTTTACCTTTTCGTAACTCAAAAACTATTCCACCTAAACCTGTCATATTTGGCTCAAATATTGAGACCCCCTGAATGAATCCCTCATATGAATTTACAATAGAATCTGAATAGAATAGAATAGAATTTGAATACATTCATTAATATCGATGTAAATTTATTTAAAAACTACTAAGATATTACACATAAATAAAGTCTCCAAGTTGTAAGAAGAATGGGCATTTTCAGTGGTTATAAAATATTTTATATTGTTAAAAACAAATTTCAGGACTGACCATTGAACTTGGCATACATTTACATCTCACTTCTTTTATCGCTGAAAGCATATGTTTTATTAC
>JAKRZM010000488.1:503621-538413 GCA_036379175.1 Heliconius cydno galanthus | reverse complement strand
ACTTTGTTTTTGTTAGTATCTTACTTAATATTTTACTTTACATTAAAAACGCAGGTACATCACTATTATCTTAGAAAAATGCGGGAAATAATAGATTAATTTGTTTAACTATGTTCATAATAGTCACAACAATCTTAATAATACAATCATAATATTTTCCCTTATGTATTTTTTCAGCTTCACGCTGTATCCCGCATGTAGCAGGGTAAGCAGAGAAAGCTTAATGTTAAGACTCTCCACTTCCCATCTAACGTGGGTTCTGGAGGCATTGGGTGTAAGTGACAGAATTAGATGTCGCTTGACCTCGACACCAAAGCGAAGAAATGAAAATATTAAATATTTCATGAGTGAGAATCGAACCCAAAACCAGTCGCGTTAACAGTCACACGCTTTTGCCCCTGCGCCGCGACTGATCTCAAGTCTAATATTTTCCTATATTTAATTATTTATTTATTCATTATCTCTATCATCTTTCATTATGTATCATTAATTACATCAATTATAACCGAATGATAGACTGGTGAAGCTAAGATTTAATTAATGCGAAGAACTTTAATAAGGGGGGTATTATAGGAGCTGTCAGACAGGCAAAATCTTCGATATTCAATAAAGCTCCTGACCCTCATCACGACTGTATGGGGGAGTTCACAATTTCAGCTCAATTTACACTGGAATCGATGCAAGTTTGACCTTTTTATCATACCGATGTCGTGAATGAAGGATCGGCCAGTATACCTTTATAAATTCGTTTTCTCATATAACTGATAAGATTTATATGTAGAATTTTCAGTATTATCTTTTCATATTGTCCATTGAGACAATTTGATTTTGAAACTATAATATAATTGATCTCATGACTGTAGAGTATAGGCGGTTTGTTTCTAAATAGAGTAAATATTATGTATATATTAAATGGTTAAATAAAAGTAAACGTAAACGTAGTAATATGAGGCCAGTTTAACAACTGTGTTACTACAGGGGCACCTGCATATGACTATGTAAATACGATAGGTTGTGGGTTTGATTCCCGCTTGGGGAAATAAAATATTAAATATTTTCACAGCCGCGGAAAGTAGAGAACGCAAGTATTTCAATGGAAACGGAGTGTATTAGCATTAAGTTCGCAAATTCCCTTTGCCTAACCCTGCTATATGCGGGATGCAGTGTACAGCTAAAAAAAACAATAAGTAGATATTTGCCGGTTCAATTATCATTTTAGAATGTCAAAATTTTTATTGAAGCATCCAAGAAAATAAACTTACAACATTTTATTTAAGCATCCAAGAAAATAAACAAACAATATTGGTAATAAACAATTTGTCACTTTACGAAGATTTCCTAAAAAAATGTGAAAAAGCAACATAAAAAAAGTTAATAGTCTATTTTTTCTGAAATAAACATATTTAAAACGATAAAAGTTATATTAAAAACAATAAATATTTCACAAGCTTACTCGCTTAAGAGTAAATAGTAACTAAATCAGTAAGAAACAAAGCTAAAAGAAAATAAATTATGTGCCAAATTGTCCGCGACTTGCGAAGAAACGTGAAAATAATATATTTCACGTACTTTTAGAATAAATACACGGGTTTTTACGTTCTTTTATAATTATTTAATGTGAAAAAATGCTATAGATATAAATATTTTTTATGAGAAATACGTTTATTTTTTAAATAAAACTCTCGTTAGGTCGCGGCTACGAAATTTTCACATGCCTGACCGAATATAATGATTCGAATTCGTCTGAAATGTTTATATTTAGAAAGTTCTCGTTTAGTAACTGATTTCGATTTCGTCTTTTTTCTCCTCTGCTTACCCTGCTATATGCAAGATAGCATGAGCTTTGCCTTTTTATCACAGCGACGAAATGAAAATATGATTAAATTATAATTAATTTCCCCGAGTGAAAATCGAACCCAAAACCGTCGCGTTTTCGTCGCACCAAGACTGCTTCAATATAGACTCCATATCTTGTTTCACTACGGATTTTGCCTATGCCTTCTTTGAAGAAAAATATATAATTTATACCCACAGTTTTCTATCAGGGTTCCTTTAGATATTATTTTTATGTAAGTATATGTATATAGAAACAGACAAGTTACAATTTCCGAATAACAAATCATAAGAAAAGAAAACGTAAGGTAAAACTAAAACTAAATTATCAATATATCAAAATTCTTCTCCAATTTAGTTATACTAACGTTAGATAACGATTATTTTCATATAATAAATCAGTGAGTAACGTCCACACTAGACTTGTTATTACGGGAAAATCTGTAAAGGAGGTTTTTGTTTGATTTATTTGAGCGCTCTATCGTTTGCAGGTTACTCATCTTAAATAATTGAGGTTTAGCAATCTCAACAGTAATCTTTAGTAAGTAAGAAAATAAATAAAATAAAAAACTTAACAGCTTTACAATGAAACATATATTTTAACCCATCTTGGGTTCGATTCCCAATCGACGAAATGAAATATTTCATCTAATCAATAAAATATATTTTAATGTTTTCGGTTTTCTGGTAACAAAGCGTGGCGTAGAGTTCTTCCACTCAACACGCAATGCCTCCGGAGTTCATTGGATATTGGAGACTGGAGTGTCTTAACACTAGGCTCCCCCTTCACTTCTTCCTTCCTTAAATTGAAAAAGAATCACTGAGATAACAACTGGCTACTCAGATTTTTTTTTTATTATTATTAAATTATTTAGTATGAAATCTGTCATTGGCCTTGTCATTATTTGCAAATTTTTACTACTTTTCCTTGTTATTGCAATTCTCATAATGATGTCTTAATTAAGGGATACACAACATAGCATTAAAGCTAAAGTTATGTAAGACATCTCAAGTTACGTAAATCGATAAATCTGGGCGCCGCAAATGGCGATCATGTACATAGTACAGAACAACTGAAGTAAAAAAATTATTTAATTTTTCACATAGGGTTTCTTACACATAGCGGGGTAGACAGAGGGAACCTGGGAACCTAGTGTTAAGACACTCCGTTCCCATTAAGAACTTCTGTTGCCCGTTTTCCGCCGAATTCCGGAGGCATTGGGTGTTGAATGGCAAAACTAACGCCACGTCTTGCCTTGACGCTAGAGTGAAGAAATAAAAATATTTAATATTTCATTCCCCGAGTGGAAATCGAACCCACATCTCATACACACACAGTCAAACTCTTGTGCACCAATGTCGTAAGCACTATATTATTATTTTCTTATAGTAATTATGTTTTAGGTATTTAGTGGTCAGATACACTGTTCTCCACTCTCCTTTCGGATCGTTAGGTTTTGTTTAAGCAAGCAGAAAGACTAGATGAAAATAACTCATTCCCCCGAGTGGTTATCGAACCGAAACCATATAATTATATCATGAAATCATAATCATAAGCTATTCCACTGCGCCACGGCTACCTCAATAACTTTTAAATTAAAATTTTGTACTTTTATTTTATAATATAAAGCATATAAATGTCTCTATATTTGCATCGCAATGTAGATATTAATATGCAAACAGCTATATGCATTCTTGGTGACTAATGGTGGTTCTTAGTCCTTATTGCTACTTTTGTTTATGTAATGTATGCAGAATTCCAAATGGAAACAGCTGTCGCGTAGATTTTTATGTACTCCATAAAATTGTAAAGCGTATTTTTATTTTTTTCAATAGCAATATCGTTTCTCATAAAATTATAATAATAATGCCAATAAATATTGCAGTTAATTAGTAATGAGGTTTAATGACTACATTGTGCTACGGTAATTTAATAATTAATTAATTAAAATAATTTAGTTAAGTAGTTGGGTAGGCAGTGAGTCTAGTGTTAAGACACTCAGTTTCCCATATTAGGGCGAATTCTTAATCAATAATTCTTAATGCAAGTTAAATTAACATTTGTAACACACTTTAAAGTGTATATATATTTACTTTATTGTATAAAATAAAGATATATTTATACAAATATTTAAAATTGTTTTGTTTAACGTACGTACGTCGTGCTCAGTACGTATGAATTTTTCAGGAGAGTTGAATAAATAAAATTATATAAATTCTCAGACATGCTGTTTGCCCTCCTCTTGTATANCGTCGTAAGCACTATATTATTATTTTCTTATAGTAATTATGTTTTAGGTATTTAGTGGTCAGATACACTGTTCTCCACTCTCCTTTCGGATCGTTAGGTTTTGTTTAAGCAAGCAGAAAGACTAGATGAAAATAACTCATTCCCCCGAGTGGTTATCGAACCGAAACCACCTCGTTATATCATCATATAATAATCAGAAACTATTCCACTGCGCCAGTACCAACTTTTAAATTAAAATTTTGTACTTATATTTTATAATATAAAGCATATAAATGTCTCTATATTTGCATCGCAATGTAGATATTAATATGCAAACATCTATATGCATTCCTGGTGACTAATGGTGGTTCTTAGTCCGTATTGCTACTTTTGTTTATGTAATGTATGCAGGACACAAAATGGAAACAGCTGTCGCGTAGATTTTTATGTACTCTATAAAATTGTAGAGGATTTTTTTATTTTTTTCAATAGCAATATCGTTTCTCATAAAATTATAATAATAATGCCAATAAATTTTGCATTTAATTAGTAATGAGGTTTAATGACTACATTGTGCTATGGTAATTTAATAATTAATTAATTAAAATAATTTAGTTAAGTAGTTGGGTAGACAGTGAGTCTAGTGTTAAGACACTCAGTTTCCCATATTAAACCGAATTCTTAATCACTAATTCTTAATGTGCAAGTTAAATTAACACTTGTACACACTTTAAAGTGTATATACATTTACTTTATTGTATAAAATAAAGATATATTTATACAAATATTTAAAATTGTTTTGTTTAACGTACGTACGTGGTGCTCAGTACGTATGAATTTTTCAGGAGAGTTGAATAAATAAAATTTTATAAATTCTCAGACATGCTGTTTGCCCTCCTCTTGTATAAAAGAGAGTTTGTTTCAAACGCAATATACGTTACCGTCGCTCGTAAAAGTAAATTTTTGCTGTAATCATGCATGCTTGGACAAAGTCCGAATACACTAGCAAATAAATTGACTATATCTAGTTTTATTGGTATCTTAAAACAAAATACATCATCCTTTCGTCTCTAAATGGGTGTTTTTATTTTACGATGGGTGAACAATTTAAAACAACATCGGTCGTTACCCGCTATAGAATATTTTATTTTTTAGCTTCAAGAGGTATGCGACACATATCAGGATACGTAGAGGGAATAGTGTTAAGAAACTCACTTCCTATAAAGACATTTCTGTTTCCCACTTTCTTCATTCTGGAGGCATTACGTGTTGAGTGGCAGAACTTAACACCGCGCTTTTCCTCGACACCTATATTAATATTTTATATAATAGTATAAAAATATATATAAAATAAACTGAACCAATCAATAACGGTATATTCTGTTTCAATAAACCTGAACTCCAATTTAACAAAGCTTCCACTAATACTATAAAGTTTTAATCGATGCAATAAGTGCTTGAAAGTTAAATACTTAAGAAAATCTAGTTTCAACCTCTACAATATATACTAAATCTAGATCTCAAGGTGGTTCTTAAGTCGTAATTACAACACTTGGACGCGTAGACAACAGCCTATGTAAAGTTCTACGCTGCTACGTATCTCTACGCAAGTTTTGTTACAACTTGCTACGGCTAGGTCTACGTCATAGAGCCTACGTAATATAACTTTTATTTAGCTTCACGCTATATCATGCACATAGCAGAGGTGGCAGGAACCTAGAAATTTAGTATTAAAACACTCCGTTCCCATTACGTCACCTCCAATAGTAATAATGGTACCTTTATAAAAATTTTACGTCTTAATTTGAAAAGAAATACCCTAAAATTTTAAAAGAGACAATTTTAAAAGATTATGTAAGACGCACTTAATGCCTATGGAAATGAGTTGATCATAATAGAAATTAATGCTAAAGCTTAGAGAAAATATTGTTTAAACCACTTTTAGTAATATTAATAAATAAACAACAACATATTATACACCAAATTTAATAAAAACACAAAAATATGTGCTAATAAAATACTGTGTACTTGATTGGGGCCGGTTGTGGTGTAGAGGCATAAGCGTGTGTCGGTTGTCGTTTCGATTCCCATTCAGGAAAGTGAAATATATAATATTAAGTGATGTCAGTGACTTCAAGTTACACCAGAATTCGGCGGAAAATGGAAAGCGGAGTGTCTTAACACTAAGCTTCCTCTGCCTACCCTGCTACTTGCTATAAATTACTTTACGGTTATACAGCCTTTTAAAATAGAACATTTGGTGTCTAGCCATTGTAAATCATCAATATCGTTTTTATTCTTTATGTTATAAAAATATGATTAACTATATTGATATTTTACACAGAAAAAGCAATTTCTATATAAAAATATCGTTTACTCTAGAGTTGCTAATAAACGTTGGGCCATTCCCCACAGTTTTACTAGAAAGTAATCAATTATCGTTCTCTTGAAGTAAAATTTACGACTGGGCCACAAGACGACGTGATAGACTTAACAGAGTAGAGTAAGGAGGTAATAGATTTTATATACGAACTAGAATATAAAATACGTTTTAATACAAACTTTAGGTTTGCTAAAATGTTGAAGATCGATCTTAGTGATTGATTTCACGTACGTTAACTTCAAGTTAGGAATATATCTTTGCCTTTTTGGAGAGAATGTGAATTTAATGTGTAAAATAAATGAATAAGGTTATAAGTAACTATGTAATTATTCTTTTTGTTTAACAACAGACTAGTTTTTAAGTACTCCTTGGTCCGCCTGGTCAAATAGAAATAAGTGTCGCACTTAGTCATTGGTTAATGGGTCATTCTAAGTGCCAGAGGCAACTTGGATCGCCAATAACGTGAAGAATGAGCTAACCACAAATTCACATCAATAATTTTTTTTAGTTTCACGCTGTATTTCGTGTATAGCAGGGTACGCAGAGGGAATCTAGGAACTTAGTGTTAACCCACTTCCGTCCCCCATTTTCCGTCAAATTCTGGAGGTATTTATTACCTCGTCTTCTTGTCGTCAAAGCAAAGAAATGAAAGTATTAAATATTTCAATCCTCCGGATGGGAATCGAACCCATAACCATCGTTTTTACAGTTTTTGGTCTCTGCGCTACGACGCCTACGGCATAAATATATCAATATTTTATAATATGTCAATATTTTTTCGTTATTTTCTGAAGCTTTGCTCAACTTTTCTGATATTTTGAGAAATAATTGAAAAGCACTGGGAGCGGATAATCTAATACTGCACAAGATTGGATGAATTCCAAAGCGCACTCATTTTTAATATATAGAAATGTCAATAATGACGTCAATCTAAAAATATTCTGATATTTGATAGCACACTCTCTTACATAATGTTCAAGCGCTTTGTATACTATAGAGATATATGCATACTATAGAGATGTTATCACACACGTCCTGACTTCTGCATTACATATAAAGAACTTGATAAGCATTTATTTCAACTCTTTGTATGTATATAGCAGAATAGTCAAATAGAACATAGTGTGTCATTACACCACGATGGAGTCTATTGAAAACGTAAACCTTTTTTTATTAAAATCAACCAGAATACAATAATAATAAGAGAAAAGCTGACTATCCCAGAACCACTCGTTCAAAACTCGAAACGGCAATTGACCTGCAAACGATAAAATGCTTAAATAAATCACCCCAATGCTTCCTCCACAGATTTTCACGTAATAACAAGTCCACTTCGGGGGTAACCCCCTAATATATTACTTTGGATAATCGATATGTGACATTGGTATAGTAAGAATATTCCTTTCACCAATTTATGGGCCTGGGTCCATTTTGTGAGTCAACTCTCAATATACGTAAATACTATCTATGATTTACTGTTGATGAATTGTAACTACAAAAGCGACAGGTTGCGAGTTCGATTTCCACTCGAGATAATTAAATATTTATTTAAATTCATATTTTCATTTTTTCGCTCTGGCGTTGAGGCAAAAAGTTTTGTTGCAAATACAAACTACAATGGAGCTTATCGGAGTTGTAGTTACATAAGTTACAAAATGTTTTTCGACCCAATATATCAAACTGCTTATAGATTAAAGACATTTTCCTTATGTTGTGAGACCCAAGCACAATTATTGACTAAAATATTAAAATGTCATATTAAGTGCATTTGGTTCAGATTAAACTATCTAACCATTTAATGCAAAATTCATATGTTCCATACATACAAAAAATATATTAAATTATTTATAGGAGACAATTTGTATAGAAATATGTAGCTACACATATTAAAATTTGAGGCCGGTCTATAAACGCGACAGGTCTTAACACTAGGTTCCCAGGCTCGCTCTACTTACTCTGATATTTGCAGAATACATCGAGAAGCGAAGATATAAATATAATTTTTACTATTCATGAGAGAAAATTCTTTTTTAGTCTTTATTCAATTTGTACACATTCTTAACTTTTGACGACAATACAAAATATTCTTACAATTTTCTATTTTCTTTGGAATCAACAAAGCAAGCCAGAATTTGAGGTAGCATTGAAGAAAAACACTTGACCCTTCGTCACGTCAAACACTTCTTATTGTGCGGCCTTTACGATTCTTGACAAAAGCTCAAATTATCCGTGAAAATCAACTGAAGAACGATCGAGTTGTTAACAAAGCGGTGACAAGAAAAGTATATTCCAAGTTATGAAAAATATAGAAAACAAATATATTTTTTATACTTATCGAGACCACTTGTGGTGCAGGAGTAAGCGTGCGATCGAAAACGCGAATCGTGGGTTCGATTACCACTCGAGGAAATGAAATATCCAATATTTTCATTTCCACGCTCTCTGAGAGAGAAAGCGTGGCGTTAAATTCCGCTACTCAACACATAATATGTAAGATATCGGTGGAAAGTGGGGAACGGATGTGGCTTAATGGGAAACGGAATATTTTAACATTAGGTTTCCAGGTTCCAACTAGAGTGTGAAGCTAAAAAAAGTCAGCGAACCAAAATCACATTGAAAAGTTAATTATAATAATATAAATAAGTATATAAACGAAAAGACGGCCCAGATTTTCCTAAATAGAAACAAATGCGATAGCTGTCCATTTTCCAAAGTTTGGATATTGTGAAAGCTTGGCTTTAGGAAGATATATTCGACAGAAATCAGAATAACAAATATTTATTTCTTTAATCAAAATACATGACGCTTCGTGACGCAGTTGGAAACGTGAACAAACAACGAATAAACAACGCGATAGTAGTTATGTAAAAACCTATATGCGTGTTTGTATTTATTATTCTTATTTTCCCACGCAAAATAAGGTGAAATAACATTTTGAAACTTTATTTAAAGCAAAATTTTAAAGTTTTGGAAGATTTAACTTAGTGAAATTACTTCTTTATGTACAAGGGCATTAAAGACTATGGCAAAAAATACAAAGGAAACTTAAAACTGCTGCAGCAAGACTTGAAAATTTTCTTCCGTTTAAAACTACCTCAAATGTAGAAAAAGTTAAACTTTTTAAAAAGCTTTTCTTTTTTTAGCTTCCCGCATGTTGCAAGATAAGTAGAGGGAGGACTGGCGCTCTGCTCCCCTCTTACCGCCGAATCCTATAGGCAAAGCGTGACACGACTCGACACAAGAGTGAAGAATTGAAAACATGATGTAGGTATTTCATTTCCTCGATTGGGAATCGTATCCACAACCTATCGCGCTTACACAGACGACTGGTCTCTATAAACCTTTTGAACAGTTTTTACGTATGTGGTAACAGGAAAAGGGTAAATTAGGATGTAGCCATTATTGCTCTCGTGTTTTCTTCTCACATTTAGTAAATGAGATTTCTGACGCAAAGAACACATCACGTAAATGTTTAATCATATGTATAATTCTAAAAGTTAAATCTGTTATATTATTAAAGTAAATGAGTTTTAACTTTTCGTTTTAAACTGTTCTTATATATCTCTTCACGGATTTCATAAATAGGTTATAACTTTAAATTTTCATCATAATGTGCCTTTTATGATTTAGTTAGAATTCTAATTGAATAAAATTTCGCCGCTAGAGTGCTGTATATACATAGGTCGTTTCCAATTTCATAGTAGTTAATAACTATAAGCAAGTTGAAAACTTGTTACTTTTGTCTAGGCAAAAAAAAATCGGCCACCCATTGCTTCTTCCAGAATATAAGAAAATGAGATGTTAATATTAGAATCGTTCAATATAAAGTTAACTTTTAGAGATGAACATACTTTATACAACACCTTCTAAACAAATCTTACCCAAGCATCAACGTTTAGAACCAATTCTATACACAAAAAAAAGGGGAATGACAAATCGAAGGGGGTAATGATGTGAGTGAGATGTATACGTGAATGTCACTCAGTCCCAAAAACTTGTAACGTGATGTAACAGAAATGAATTGAGGATTTACTATATCAAATCCCTGATTGTATTATTTTTTAATTATATTCCTGAAAAACATTAAAATATGGATATTTTACTTAGGTTTATAGAAAAAATTAATTGAAAACGCCCCATCAAGCTGATTGAAATTGAAACTTAATATTCTTGTAAATATAAATGAGAAAACCACGCATTAATCTGATTTGTATTATTTTTTCAACTCTCTATAATGTAAAGACTAGGCACTGTAAAATTTGGGCTAACACTTCGTTCTTTTTTTCAGTCCAAATGCAACGCCGCATGTTGCTTGTATACGTTATACAAGGACGGAGAAATAAAATTTACTAATTAACCAAATAGGAATCGAATCCGCAATCATCGTGTTTACAGTTAAACACTGACAATATGTTTATAACTAAATTATTTCTAAATACGTATTAAGCGCACGCGCATGTAAATCCCAGGTTTCATCGTATATATATTCTATTTTTACATCAACCTACATTTTTAGCAACGTTCATTAGGATGGTATTTAAAAATGTTACGCGAATTAACGGAAGCGGGTCGGTCACCGACTTCTCAGGTATTAGGTAAAGTGACCTACTGGGCTATTTGTTACCGCAATTTTTCTGGGAACATAATATAACTTTTGGCTGTCTGACAGTTTGTTTAGTTAGCATTGAATCTTATAGTTTGTGCACGAAATATATGGCTTTGGAAGATTTTTTTATGTTTAAACTTCTAAACTAGGACTTGTTGTAAATATTCTTGTAATTTATCTTTTTCCTTGAAATAGAGAAATAAATTAATATATAATTTAACTGATGTTCAATCGATTTTTTCAAAATTAGTATTTATTTATAATTTGATTCAGCAATAAAATAAAAAAAAATATTTTTAAACTTCTACAGATTTTTGTTAACTTTCCGTATTTATTTTTCGATCTAATATCTAATAAATTTCTTTCGAGTATTAACGGTAGTAACAGTAATTAAAACAGTTCAGTTAATTTAGTTGTCCNCACTCGTTCAAAACTCGAAACGGCAATTGACCTGCAAACGATAAAATGCTTAAATAAATCACCCCAATGCTTCCTCCACAGATTTTCACGTAATAACAAGTCCACTTCGGGGGTAACCCCCTAATATATTACTTTGGATAATCGATATGTGACGTTGGTATAGTAAGAATATTCCTTTCACCAATTTATGGACTTGGGTCCATTTTATGAGTCAACTCTCAATATAAGTAAATAGTATCTATGATTTACTGTTGATGAATTGTAATTACAATAGCGACAGGTTGCGAGTTCGATTTCCACTCGAGATAATTAAATATTTATTTAAATTCATATTTTCATTTTTTCGCTCTGGCGTTGAGGCAAAAAGTTTTGTTGCAAATACAAACTACAATGGAGCTTATCGGAGTTGTAGTTACATCAGTTACAAAATGTTTTTCGACCCAATATATCAAACTGCATATAGATTAAAGACATTTTCCTTATGTTGTGAGACCCAAGCACAATTATTGACTAAAATATTAAAATGTCATATTAAGTGCATTTGGTTCAGATTAAACTATCTAACCATTTAATGCAAAACTCATATGTTCCATACATACAAAAAAATATATTAAATTATTTACAGGAGACAAGTTGTATAGAAATATGAAGCTACACATATTAAAATTTGAGGCCGGTTTATAAACGCGACAGGTCTTAACACTAGGTTCCCAGGCTCGCTCTACTTACTGTGATATTTGCAGAATACATCGAGAAGCGAAGATATAAATATATTTTTTACTATTCATGAGAGAAAATTCTTTTATAGTCTTTATTAAATTTGTACACATTCTTAACTTTTGACGACAATACAATATATTCTTACAATTTCCAGAATTTCAGGTAGCATTAAAGAAAAACACTTGACCCTTCGTCACGTCAAACACTTCTTATTGTGCGGCCTTTAGGATTCTTGACAAAAGCTCAAATTATCCGTGAAAATCAACTGAAGAACGATCGAGTTGTTAACAACGCGGTGACAAGAAATACTAACCATATACAAGTAATATAAATTGGAAAAGTATATTCTAAGTTATGAAAAATATAGAAAACAAATATATTTTTTATACTTATCGAGACCACTTGTGGTGCAGGAGTAAGCGTGCGATCGAAAACGCGAATCGTGGGTTCGATTACCACTCGAGGAAATGAAATATCCAATATTTTCATTTCTACGCTCTCTGGTGTTGAGACAAAGCGTGCCGTTAAATTCCGCTACTCAATACATAATATGTAAGAAATCGGTGGAAAGTGGGGAACGGATGTGGCTTAATGGGAAACGGAATGTTTAAACATTAGGTTTCCAGGTTCCAAACAGAGTGTGAAGCTAAAAAAGAAAAGTTAACTATAATAAAAGTAAACTAAACTAAAGTAACTAAAGTTAACTATAACTATATTTATATACTAAATAAGTATATAAACATAGACGTCCCAGATTTTCCTAAATAGAAACAAATGCGATAGCTGTCCATTTTCCAAAGTTTGGATATTGTGAAAGCTTGGCTTTAGGAAGATATATTCGACAGAAATCAGAATAACAAATATTTATTTCTTTAATCAAAATACATGACGCTTCGTGACGCAGTTGGAAATGAACAAACAACGAGTAAACAACGCGATAGTAGTTATGTAAAAACCTATATGGGTGTTTGTATTTATTATTCTTATTTTCCCACGCAAAATAAGGTAAAATAATAAACTTTAAAGCAAAATTTTAAAGTTTTGAAAGATTTAACTTAGTGAAATTACTTCTTTATAAATATACAAGGGCAAAAAATACAAAAAAAAACTTAAAACTGCTGCAGCAAGACTTGAAAATTTTCTTCCGTTTAAAACTACCGCAAATGTAGAAAAAAATAATTTTTTTATAAAGGTTTTCTTTTTTTTTAGCTTCCCGCAAGTTGCAGGATTGGCAGAGGGAGCTTAGTTTTAAGACATTCTGCTCCCCTCTTACCGCCGAATTCTACAGGCATAGCGTGTTAAGCGAAGAAATGAAAACATGAAATAAATATTTTATTTCGTCGAATGGGAATCGTATCCACAACCTATCGCGCTTACAGACAGACGACTGGTCTCTATAAAGCTTTTGAACAGTTTTTACGTATGTGGTAACAGGAAAAGGGTAAATTAGGATGTAGCCATTATTGCTCTCGTGTTTTCTTCTCACATTTACTAAATGAGATTTCTAACACGCAAAGAACACATCACGTAAATGTTTAATCATATGTATAATTCTAAAAGTTAAATCTGTTATTTCATTAAAGTAAATGAGTTTACCTTTTCGTTTTAAACCGTTCTTCTATATCTCTTCATGAATTTCATAAATAAGGTATAACTTTAAATTGTCATCGTAATGTAAGTTTTATGATTTAGTTAGAATTCTAATTGAATAATATTTCGCCTTAAGAGTGCTGTATCCTATATATAGCTAAGCGTGAAGCGTTTCCAATTTCATAGTAGTTAATAACTGAAAGCAAGTTGAAACTTGTTACTTTTTTTAGGCGAAAGAAATTATTTTAAACGATTTTTAAAGAAAAGATAAACGAATCGACTTTGATGAGACTTACTGCATTTTTAAGAAAGAAAATATGAGATGTTAATATTAGAATAGTTCAATATACAGTTAACTTTTAGAAATGAACATACTTTATACAAAACCTTCTAAACAAATCTTACCCAAGCATTAACGTTTAGAACCAATTCTATACACAAAAAAAGGGGAATGACAAATCGAAGGAGGTAATGATGTGAGGTGTATACGTGAATGCCAGTCAGTCCTAAAAACTTCGATGTATTTCTTGTAATAGAAATGAATTGAGGATTTACTGTATCAAATCCCTGATTGTATTATTTTTTAATTATATTCCTGAACAACATTAAAATATGGATATTTTACTTAGGTTTATAGAAAAAATAAATTGAAAACGCCCCATCAAGCTGATTGAAATTTTAGTAAACTTAATATTCTTGTAAATATAAATGAGAAATCCACGCATTAATCTGATTTGTATTATTTTTTCAACCCTCTCTAATGTAGAGACTACACACTGTAAGTTTTGTTCTTTTTTTTCAGTCCAAACTCAACGCTGCCTGTTGCTTGTATACTTTATACAAGGACGGAGAAATAAAATTTACTAATTTCTCAAATAGGAATCGAACCCACAATCATCGTGTTTACAGTTAAACACTGACAACAATATGTTTATAACTAAATTATTTCTAAATACGTATTAAGCGCACGCGCATGTAAATCCCAGGTTTCATCGTACATATATTCTATTTTTACATCAGCCTACATTTTTAGCAACGTTCATTAGGATGGTATTTAAAAATGTTATGCGAATTAACGGAAGCGGGTCGGTCACCGACTTTTCAGGTATTAGGTAAAGTGACCTACTGGGCTATTTGTTACCGCAATTTTTCTGGGAAAATGATATAATTTTTGGCTGTCTGACAGTTTGTTTAGTTAGCATTGAATCTTATAGGTTGTGCACGAAATATATGGCTTTGGAAGAATTTTTTATATTTAATCTTCTAAACTAGGATGTTATAAATATTTTTGTAATTTATCTTTTTCCTTGAAATAGAGAAATAAATTAATATAATTTAACTGATGTTCAATCGATTTTTTCAAAATTAGTATTTATTTAGATAATAAATACAAATGATTCATTAATAATATATATATATTTTTTTTATTTCTACAAATTTTTGCTAGCTTTCCGTATTTATTTTTCGATCTAGACTCTATAGAATACTAACGGTAGTAACAATAATTAAAACAGTTCAGTTAATTTAGTTGTCCAACACACACTATATAATCTATTCTATATTTATTTTTTTAACTCATTTTTTAAAATAACAGTTTTAATTACTATTTGCCTAAAATTCAATTTTTTTATATTACTTACCTGAGCAATAATTACAAATTTTTGTTGTCAATCGATTGGTAGCGCTACCTGTAAGCATACATAATATAATTTAAAAGAGGACTCTCATCTCATATATAAATAATTATATAGTTTTATATACTAAGCAAATATTACTAGCTTAGACTGATTAAATATAAGATGTTATTTAATCGTTAAAATTATCTCATACATACTTAATTAATGCATAATTAATGAGTCATACGAATGAAATAATTGCAACCATATAAAATAATATTAATGGTAAAAATAAAGATAAATTAACTTCACACTGTTTCTCGCGTATAGCAGGAAGTAGACAGAGAGTATTTAGTGTTAATACACTCCTTCTCCCAGTTATCGCTTAATTTTTAATGTTTTGCTCGGTGAGTGGCGAAACTTAACGCAGTTAAATAGTAAAACAATAAATAAAGAGATACATACAGTATTTGTTTTACTATCAGATAGATATTATAACTGTTTATAGGAATCATCACTTTATATTAACTAACACACGCGTATACGAGTGAATTATGTTCACGACCGCAAATCGACTTAGTTCACAAACTTCATCGATAAGTTCGGACTTGAATTCTCTAATTCAATGTGCAATTTGTCCACAGACGACTCGTTTCCAATCCGTGAACTTCCTTTATAGATTCTCTATTTATGTATTTATAAATGAAAAATGAAATGAAATAAAATATGTTTTTCACGTTAACAAGTTCACCGTGTTTTTACAGAGAACGCTGAAAGGATCTAAAATAATAATGAAAAAGAATATTTTTTTTAGCATTTTCAGAAAACTTTTATAACTAGCGTTATCTGACTATGAACTGGTCTAGCTAAACTATTTATTATGTAACTTTCTCATAAAAAAAATCTATTAAATACCATAATTTTTTTGAGCAACATCCAAAAAGATTTAAATTAACATTTATAATTTGTAATACCTAAGAGCCGTATTAAAATTACCAACCAAATTTCTCTAAACACACATAAATACTACTAAATAAAAAAGAAGCAGGCGAAGCCGCGGCTCCGCTACATAATAAACATACGCTTATGTTTCAAATTATTCTTTACCCAAAACTCAGTTTTATCTGAAACGTCTGCAGTCTACATCTCTAATTAACCCTATTCCTCATCATTCACACGAGCATTCCGTCTGTCAACACGTGTTTCAGAGTTTCAAAGACATTTTTTTATTGCGCTCACATGTTTCACATATGGCTGAAACAAGTTTGATATCATTCTCACTTCGCTTATAGAATATTTGAAGAAGAAAAAAAATGTAAACGACCTTTTTTACGCCATGGTTAAATTCAAAGGATCGCCTATTATTGAAATAGATTGTAAAGATGATATATGTTTTTAATTCTTTGATGTGAAATATTAATGTCATATTAATTATAATATTTTAATGGAATATTATAATATTCTGTTTTTAATATAATATGTTAACTACAGTGGTGCAGTGGGTCAACGTCTGAAGTAAACGGTGGTCATGGGTTCACCCCTCGGGAAAATTTATTATTTCCATTTTCCCGCCCCAGTAAGACAAAACACGTCGTTCAGTTCCACAACTTAGTGTATCTTTAAAGTAGGTACTCTCTGTTACGATAATTTTACTATACTTTAGTTAATTCCCGCGAAGAAATGAAATATTTAATATTTTCAGTAGCACTTCGTCGATTTAGTAACGAGATAAAGCGCGGGGTTGCGTTTCACCACTCAGTACGTAATGCCTCTAGAATTCGGCAGAAAGTGGGGTACGAAAATGTCATAAGGTTCCCTCTGGCACTCACTATACTATGTGCAGGATACGGCATGAAGCTAAATTCCGTCAATATTTTATAAATATTATATTACTAGCGGACGCGCNACTGGTTGTGGTTCGATTCCCTTTCGAAGAAAATAAATATTTACGTAATATTTTCATTTCTTCGCCACTCAACACACAATTCCACCAGAATTTCTTTCCATTAATTTATTTCCTTTTTAATATTCGGAAATCGAAAAGTTTTTAAATCCAAAATATAAAAAAGTATATATTAAACGTACTGGCGAATGTTTCGTAAAATTCTGTCGTTTCAAAGATTATAATTAAAAAAATAAAACCAGTGAAACGGACGAGCTTGAAAAAATATGTTAAAATATACGTTAGCTTTTACTTCAAAGGTTCGGTGAATTTTAAAGAAACTGTTTAAGTGCGAGTCGACTCGCTCATAGAGGGTTTCGTAGTAATTCCAGGATTGTAGGTCGACGAGAAGTACGAGTTATAAAAATTAACAAACTAAAGTTTGCAATTTAATCTAGACAGATCTAAATCACTCCTATGTATGTCCAGTGAAATTCTGTGGTTCAGCGGATATTTGAGAATTTATTTATTTATTTTTGAAAAAAAAAAACAAGGATTCTTGAAGAAAATTCGGAAATAAAGCTCGATTGTAAGATTTGCGCTTGTGTTTTTTTTTCCTCAATATAGCTCGATAGCAACCCTTTCGTACTATATAATAGTTTAATACTATCAGTTTATAAATCTTGGGTATAACATATACTCGTAAATAAAAATATTTTTTAAATAAGCAAATTTTTAAGCTTTAACCTTTTCCGTCGATCGTGTTACACTCTGTACGTGTATATGCATCACGGCGATATTAATTCAAGTAATTGACGTTGTGAAAATATATCGCTCACAAGTCAATCGAAACTTATTTCCCTCGAGGGCAATTTATCCTCTCTGAGTGCCATAACGTATGTGACATATAGAATAAAAAATATTAAAAAATACACTGTTATGCATATTTTTCGTCATTTTCGACATTTTCGACATTTTTTAAGGATTCAGTAGTTAGGTTTTTAAATTAATTATAATTTAGCGTTATTTATAATTTATAATCTGTGTTCGAATATATTGTTTGAATGAAAAACATGTATTTATCACCTCTTCATATACAGTTTGATACTAAAACCAAGTTACTTCCATCCATCCATCCATCAGCCTTTTAAAATCCACTGCTGGACATAGGCCTCCCCCAATGCTCGCCACTCCGTCCGGTCCTGCGCCCTTGAATCCACCAGGTTCCTGCTGTCTTCTTGAGGTCGTCGATCCACCTGGTTGGAGGGCGACCTGTATTCCTTTTGCCGAGACGTGGTCGCCATTCGAGGACCTTTCTTCCCCATCGGTTGTCGGTCCTCCTGACAATATGGCCTGCCCATTGCCACTTCAGCTTGCAGATTTTGAGAGCTAAGTTACTTATAAATCTGTTAAATTGAAATTTGAAAAAAAATCTTTCATACTATCAGAGTTCAGCAAAACTTTTCAATACACATAGATAAAAGATAGATTTTCTATAGAATATTCCAAGCGTGTAGTGTCACGTGAAAAGGATAGTCTTTTCTAATAAAAATTCCAGAAATTATAGCCTCGTCCAAAACAAATGTTTGGATTGCCCACATAAACGTTGGTCCCGGTCTGATTAAAACGAGAGCGACTCTAAACAACGGGAGGTATTAAATCAAATGCTAAATCGTTTCCTGGTTTGACATAATATGTACTTGTGTAACCAAAATGTACTGCGAATAGCATAATACGAAAACAGTAAACAGTATTTATTGGCTAGATCTGTTTTAGATAGATTAAGGTGCATTATTTTGTATTGTAGCGTCTCTTTTGTCTAATTCAACTTCATGCTGTATCCCGGATGCTGCAAGGTAGGCAGAGGGAGTGTTGAGTGGCGGAACCCAGCCTCGGCACCAGAGTGAAGAAATAAAAATATGAAATATTCCATTTCCTCGAGTGCGAATCGAGTCCACAACCTGACGCCTATACAGTCACACAGTTGCAGCCTTGCGAAACGACTGGCTTCTATTTTCTTATCTATTTGTATCTTAATATTTTTTTTTTATCTTAAAAATAATATTTAGTTAATAGAGCCTATANTTTTGTATAATTCAACTTCATGCTGTATCCCGGATGCTGCAAGGTAGGCAGAGGGAGTGTTGAGTGGCGGAACCCAGCCTCGGCACCAGAGTGAAGAAATAAAAATATGAAATATTTCCTTTCCTCGAGTGCGAATCGAGTCCACAACTTGTCGCCTATACAGTCATGGAGTTGCGGCCTTGCGAAACGACTGGCTTCTATTTTCTTATCTATTTGTATCTAAATATTTTTTTTATCTTAAAAATAATATTTAGTTAATAGAGCCTATAGATGTAATCTATATATATAAAATCGAAAGGTCACTCAGCCACGAAATCTCAGAAACTACATGTGCTAGGAATCTCAAATTTTGCATAGGAGTTACTTATAGGACGTAGGTGCTCGCTAAGACGGGAATTTGCAATATTCGACTTCTAAGGGGTTGTTTTTGGAGTCGAAAGTTTGTATGAAACTTCGTTACTACAAATGCTAGGAGTCTCAAATTTTGCATAGACGTCACTAGGACGTAGTCATGGAGACAGAAATTAATAATAACATAGTTCACGCGGGTGTAACCGCGAGCGGGCCGCTAGTATAAATATATTTATTAACAGTTATCGTAAACAAATTGTCGCCTACAACTTCCAATGCGGCGAAGTTTCGACTTCAAATATAGTTTTTGTTTGCCATATACGCTTGCCAGAGTACCTAGTATACATACAATTGAGCCTTTACGCCACGAATGGCATTTAAACTCAGTAATAGAAAATAAATAAATAAAGAAACTTACTCGTATGTATGTGTATGTCTTATGTATGTGTCTCGTCGTTACTTCCATTAATAATAATAGATTGGTAAAATTCATTTGAACTAGGTAACTATTTAAAAACTAAATATATAACTAAATATTTTAAATTATATAATTTTCAAATATGAAACAGTTTAACATAGTCAAATTTTCATTCTGGTTCTGAATAGATTTAATAATTTCGTAGTTCGCGTGGCGCTTGTGCTGAAACAATACTTGTTGAGGCGATACTCAATGACGTTGTTAGTTTAAACGAGTTTAGATTGACTTTACTTTATTCCCATAATTCAACATAAAATAATCTAAAGTTGGAAATTATGTTTTAAGGTTTTAATTTATAAAATTATATTATAGGGATTTAGGAACATAGCTACTAAATGTTGTTTATTATTCAAAATTATCATATCAGCTTCACGCTGTATCCCGCATACAGCAGGGTAGGCAGATAGAACCTAATGTTACGACACTCCGTTCTCCATTTTCCTAATTACTATCAAACACTTGTGCCCCTTCGACACAACTGGCTTCGCTTCAAAATTATGTTTTTGGGATCTAGCTATATAACTATATATTAAACGTTGTTTATTTGCAAAGTTATTTATATTCTAGCTTGTGGATTGCGTGATATTTTGTCTGAAGAAAAGAATGAAATGTAGTAATACTCAAATTGTCTCTAAAAATCAATTTTACCAAGTTGTTTTTTCAACTTAGTGCTTGGTATAGGTTGTTAAATATTATTTATGAATTCTAAGTAAACTAATTTGCCTGACTATTTTTATAATTATGATTTTGCTATTTAGTTGGTAAGCATAAATTAGTGATGACAACACAAAATTGTAGACCACCTTCCACAATGCAGGGGTACGAGTTCCGTTACGTTTGTAAATATTTTCCTGTTTCTTAGTATGTGAAAAACATAACTTATTAATAATTAATAAATTTTAAAACATTCGAATATTGTTTAATTTTACAGCTTTAATTGTATCCCGCATATAACAGAAGAGGCAGAGGGAACCTAGTACAGAGGGAACAGAATAGGCAGACGGAACCTAGTGTTATGACACTACTTTCCACTTATTTTTTGAGTCATTGCGTGTTGCGTGAACCTGATAAAAAGTAATACATCTATACTATAGATGTATATATACGTACGTATATTAAATATACATTAAACATAACCAATAAGTATGGAATTGAAATGTACAACCGACGAGCACAATCGTCGAGCGGTTGATGAAAAACTAACATCACTATTCCGTTTCAATGTAACCTTTATTAGATTCATATTGTACCCTCACAGCAGGGCAAAGGCACCTTAATGCTTAGTATAAAATGTACGTATTTATTTACTAGTGGGCCCGTGCGAGGCTACGCCCACTTGAAATAGATATATTAATAAAGAAATTGATAACTAGAGATTCAGTCAATTCAGTAAAATAGTTGTATAAAATACGGTACTGTTACAGCAATTAGCAAATTTGTCGAACTAAGTACTTTAAATTGACATAACTTTTTTATTTATGAACCGATTGTAATAAAATAAACCCTATATGTTTTCGGAAACTTGCTTGAATCCATTAGTGAAAAGCGCATTTAAATCGGTTAAGCCGATTCTGAGATTAGCGATTACAAACGCACAGACAAACAAAAGATTTTATAAATCATTGTTTTCGGTTCTATTACGTTAATAAAGGTTCCCAATAACATTTTTTTCAAATATCTTCCAAGTACAGACACCGACCTCTTACGATTTTGTTATAAGTATAGATTTTACTTAGTTCCGTACCTCAAAAGGTAAAAACGGAACCCTTATAGGATCATTTTGCTGAGCGTCTGTCCGTATGTTACGACCATTTATCTCGAGATCGCGTTAAGGAATTAAGTTGAAAATGGTGTCATATATTCAAATCTATGGACCCTTACAGTAAAGAAAAAATTAAGCTTCTTAGTCAACGCAATATGGAGTTTGTGTGTTATATATAAATGAGAATGTAAAATTATCGAAAATTAATATACATTTCGTAGAAAAAACTATTACAAACTTTAATTTCTAATTAATTTCAAACAAAATGAAAAAAATATATATATATATTCATGTTACAGAAGCCTTTTATAAAACGTAATATAATTCAAATAGCATAGTTTGCCCCAACGGCTTAGGCGCCATAAAATTTAAAGTCATTCCTTCAATTTGTCTAAGGAGATTTAAAGTGTAAAACTAAATAGTTTGGTTGGATCTTTAATATAATAAAATTTCGAGTAAAAAGAAAAAGTTATAAGTACTTTGAAATTAGTTTCAACGTTGACTACGATTTAACTATAAAAATAAAATTGTCCTGCTCATACATTATCTAAAGAAACATTCAAGTTTTATATTTTATGCAAATAACTGATTCCACAAACTTTAAAGTTAATAATAAAATCTTAAGAACTGTGTGCATTTAATTTGAAATTTGGTTGGTTTTAGTTTTCTTTTTCCAATATTTTGAATCAAGTTTGTATATGGCAAAATACATTTAATTTATCTCCATTATATATATCCACCTAATAAGACTAATTTTTAAATTAACTAAAAGTAATATAACGAGCGTGTGTCGACAGAAGTGACAATTTAAACTTATTTAAGTTATATTAATATTGAAATTGTTTAACTTCAGAAAAGTTTAGGTTATAAAAGGAAACCTTAATTATTAATAAAATCTATGATGTATACTCACAGTCAAAATAGTATGTGTATCACACAATTATTAACACTGAGTCACAGAGAAAAGAGAAGCGTCTGTCCAATATAAGCTAGCGCTATGGGTGAGAGAGTGAGAGAGGAGAAGCTTGCCTGCCGTTACCGTATACGTGAGGGAAAAGGAAGCCAGACAGACTGGCGCCGTAACGATGCGTTACGTAACGAAGCGGCTTACCCTCCCATAAGAAGTTATCACTTCTAAACTTCTTATCATTGTAGCGGGTACAATAAAGACTCTTAAATAACAACATTATTATCATCTTAACACCATTGTTTTATTCACAGCAGTAAATCCTTGTTTATTATAAATATCTTTTAAAGTAATCTTACAGTAAGGTAGTGAAGTCACCGCATATATTTCGAGGTTTACTTTGTAAATAAAAGATAACTTAGTTTATGTGAAAAATAATGTTTAAAATTGCGGTCAGTCGTGACATAGCGACAGTTGTCAATTCGATTCTCACTCAAGAAAATTAAATATTTAATATTTTCATTGCCTCGCTCTGATAACGGGGCAAAGCGCGGTGTTGAGTTCTGCCACTCAACATCCATTTTCTCAAGATCTCAGGGGAAAGAGGCGAACAGAAATGTCTTAACACAAGATTCCCAGGATACCGCTGCTATATGCGGGATACAGCGTGAAGCTAATAGAAGTTTAAAATAAGATGAAAGGTTAGAATATTTGGACAAGATAAATGATAGGAAGGTGATAAAGTTGTTTTGTTGTGCGGTTTGGAAACGGGAAATTGATTACAGCGATTAAAGTATCTATAGTAGCAGATTGTTCGCGTTACTTCGAAAATACCTAAAGGCTGGTTACAGAGACATTAATCACTATGTAACAATTGAGATTACAAATTTTTGGTGCCCATGATAAATTGAGCAGTTACTTTTGTCTCCTGGGAAATGTTTTAATTTTTATATGGCATATTTAAATTGTGTATATATTGTACCTTACTCGGAAAAGAGCAAAGAAATTATGCGCTCATAGGTTAGATATTATATTTTTTCATAGATATTACATATTAGCGTATAATTAGGCCTAAAGTGAGAATTAGAGTGCCTTGACACTGTTTTCTGACTAGGTTCCCTCCGCCTACCTAAAAAGTACACCTATTCTGTGTGTTAGCTCCTCAAAAACTATGTTATACTAATTGTAATGCCATAGTTTGAAGAAAATAATATAGCATTTTTGTAGTAAGTAAAATACATGTTCCAGGAATAGGGAAACTTCTAAATTCGTGGTATCAAACAGATTTAGAACTTCCAGATGAACTCGCCCCCGACGCCATTATACGACCACGCTGACGTCCTGCCCGAGGCAATCGGTCATCGCCTATACCGATTTGTGGGGGCCGCACACCATTTAATTTCAAACCTTTTCCTGTCTTTGTGTTATTAGCTATTATATAAAGAGAAAGTTTATCTGAGGCGTCATATAAAAATATAAATTTAAATAAATATTTATTTACTTAAATTTATATTTCCGTTTCTTCGCTCTGGTATCGAGGCAAAAGCGTGGCGTTTAGTTCCGCCGCTCATCACGCACTCTGCTCCCTACTTTCCGCCGAATTATAGAGGGTGTGTTAAAATCTTAAAAATATAAAAATGTATTTGACATCCTATATTAAGAATAACGATGATAAATTTCGATTTTCAAGTAAGGTTGTAAATAAATTTACTTGTTCATAAAAGCTTCATCCATCATAATATAAGAGTTTTCCTGTTTTCGGAAACGCGTTGTACGAAATTTAACATGGAGCTTTAGAGTTCGTGTCAACTTGGATGCGCTTACAAAGTCAACCTTTAATGTGTTTATTTTAAGTCAGTTAAGTTTTAATCCATAGCTACTAACCAGCCCTTTGGTACCTTAAAACAAGAAAGCGGTTTCAAAAATAATATAAAGACGATCAACATCAACAAAAAACAAATTAAATGGAATGAAATAGTAAAATTATATTATTTTCTCAAGGGTACGACTGTAAGCGTGACAGGTTCTGTGTTCGATTCCCAGTCGACGAAATGAGAATATTAAATTCAAAGTAGACGCTACTCAACCAGCAATACCAGACAAATCAATGGAAAGTGGAGAAGGGAGTGTTGTAACACTAAGCTTATATCTTCCTTACATAGCCTGCTGTGTGTAGGCTACAGCGTGACGTTAAAAAAAGGTTTTTTTAAAATATTTTTAATAATATTTCATATCTTTAAGCAGTCCTTGTATATTGTAAAGTTGGAATACTTCATAATGATGTTAATAACTAATAACAGCTCGTAAGTTAAAGAAAATAGTGTGAGCTTAGAGCAAATAACGTGTCTGGCAAGTATTACTAGTCACTAAAGTTTCTAGTGCGTTTTCATGTTTTTGGATTTTGATTCAAATAAATTAAAAACAATTATACTTTTTGCAACTGTAAGAAAATTATATATCTTGTGGCTTAATGTAGGTATCTAGTAAAAAATATATAATTAAAACCCTTATACATTTCTTATAACATATAACTAAATAAAATTAAAGTGTCTGTATGTGATTTGATAATCGTTACTTTTCAAGTGCATGTAATTTTTTAAACGATACTGTTTGTTCAGACTAATCTCCGAAACAGCTGAACTAACTATTATATATAGAGAGAGAGGAGAAATTAAATACTTTTTTTACTACATTTTATAATTTCAAATATATAATAGAGAATAATGACAGGAATAATTATAAAGTCTCAATACTAATAATTTTACCAATTCTAATAAATATATTTAATAAGTACTACATATGTAGATAAATAAGTAAATTATTTTTCTCTACTAAAGTAAAACACATACGAAAAACTGTTTGACACGTTTTTTTCTTATCAAAAACCGACCTAAAGCGGAATTATAGTCATTTGTCCTTCTCAACGTTGGTAACTCGCACATTTAAATTTTCATGTGGGACTTAAATAAATTAGAATAATATTTAAGGATGGAAATGTAAAATATTTTGTGAAAAGCATTTTCTATTTAATGTTTTATAGTTTTTTAGGTTTACCGCTTGTCTCTAATATTGCAGGGTGGGCAGAGAGAACCTAGTGTTAAAACACTTTGTTCTTGGCCTTCTGTACGTAATGTAGACTCGAGAAACTGCGCGATTCCGATTCGCACTTCACTGTTCTTTTAATATTTTATTATAACAACAACAAATAATTAATCATTCATATTTTTTATTATAATCACAGCTAAATTATTATTTCTGAAAAATGGACATATTCCAAGAGCTCCATAAATTTTACAAAGAACGCAAACAAAATTACCCAAAGTAATGAAGGGAACAATTAATCTTATCTTAATCCCGGGGTTATTTTTCTCACTAATTTTTAGGTAATCGCTTATCTGATACACCCTTGTCTCATTTATATCGCGCCTATCAATCTAGAGGGTAGAATCGCAAAACCTTCATTAGGGAACTCAAATAATAAAAAAGTTTGCTTTGTTAGTTCGTTTTATTTAACTTTAGTTGTATTGGCTTAATTGAAATGAAAAAGATATATAATTATCGCTTGTTGTATATATATTATACATATATACATACATATATTGCATAAAGATGAAGATAAAAATATTCTATGACTCCAGATATAATATACTCCAGATGCATCCATTTAGAGTTTTTACAAAATTACAATTATAAAGATGGATGAAACACATGCAAATCACCTTCTCATTTGGAAAAAAATATACACCTTTGATTAAAATTCGCATAAATATAAACACTTCAGAGAGAGGTTTTAGAGGTCGTAGCGCACAGGCATAAGCGTGCGAGGAAATCACACAATGAATATTTTTATGTCCTCGCTCTGGAAAAGAGTGTTGATGTACACTCTCCAGAACTCTCCAGAATACAGGGAAAAGTGGGGAATGGAATTGTCTTAACGAGAACGGAGTCTCTTAACACTACGTTTCAAGTTTCCTTCTATCCACTCTGCTGTGTGCAGAATACAGCCTGTAGCTAAAAAAAACAGTTTTTTTATTAATTAAAAACAAATCTTAAATGTTTACATTTCCCTAAAAAGTCATTATTTTTATTCATCTCAGCACATTTACTCGTACTTGCCAACCTACTAAAAATGTAAAGCGCATTGAGACTTAATTGTTTTACGGACAGTATCAAATTAGATTCATTAGCGCTTCTCTTGTTGTTACCGGAAGTATTAAAAGGGATTTCAGAGACTTTTATGTTAACAATTATTTAAGTATATTATAAGACGGCTAATGATGACGATAATTGAGCTGAAGTTTTTTTTTCAGCTTCACGCTGTTTCCCGCATGTAGCAGGGTACGCAGTGGAACCAGAGTGACTGACTTTCCACTCAATTCTGGAGGCATTGTATATAGTTATACGCTTGTGGCCCTACACCACGACTGGTCTCTCTGTAGAAATTATTAAGTTCTAATGTATGTCTAAATTAAATTACATAAAGCTTTGCGGCTGCGCCCATATACTATGTAGCTGCTATTTTATCAATTTCATTTTTTGGGAGGCAGGTACAAAAATCACAACACATTTTTTTAATACTTTATGTAGATAGCAGTAGATCAAAGAGAGGAATATCAACGAGACTTTCTATTTGCTTTGAAGAATTGAAGGAATATATCTTTCTCGACGGAAACTCAAACAGAACGAACGAAAAAAAAGATCAACAATTTTTTTTAATCATCCTGAAAGATGATAAAAATGCAAAATATGGTCTGCTTAAATCTATATCCATTTAACGACTACCGTTTCGACCCAAATCGAAAACCAATTAATAACTTTGGATATTTAATTAGGACAGTGCTGAATTTGTGTGTACAAAATGTTCTCAAAGTTTGAGCGTCCTAGCATTTGGAACGGAGATAAACAAATTTCATTTATTAAATACGTTGACCTAGAGTTCATCCCTCTTTAAGGGTGACTCGACCTCAATTCTACTGTTATACAGGATTTTTTTTATATCCTGCACACAGCAGGGTAGGCAGAGAAAACCTAGTGTTAAAACATTTCCTACCCCATTTTCTGCCGAATTCTAGAGTCAATGCATGTTGAGTGGCGTAACTCATCCCTGCGCTTTGCCTCGATACCAGAGCCGGGAAATGAAAATATTAAATATTTCATATCCTTGAGTGATAATTGAACCCATAACCTACCGCGTTTACTTGCACCTAATTTGGTTTTCCAGAAAATCTAAATTAATTTATTAAATACATTGACCTAGGGTTCATCCCTCTTTAAGGGTGGCTCGACCTCAATCTTCTGCTGTACAGGGTTTAAAAAGTAATTTCATTTCCTACGATAAATCAGATCCAGGTTTAAACGTCACGAGGACGAAAGGGCAAATTGCTTGCAGGCAGTTAAAAGCACACTTATGCTAATTTTATTACTGAACTCCAACAATATTCAGGTTTTTAGTGTCAAAGAGATTAAGGGTTTAGTCGTTTGTTTGTTTGTTCATATGTAAAATTATGTTAACATTAGCTGCAATTGGTTTCTTTGAGATTTGCTTCTTCATTTAATTCAACAAACGGATCTATATGTCAAAAATAATATAACAATTTAGTTTTACAGAATTTATAGTAATAAGAATGTAATTCAAATATAGAACTTCCATTTCAGAAAATTGGGTATCGAAGTGTTTGAACACTAGAAAGAGAAACCCTTATTCTGTTATATGCGGGATACAGCTAAAACCTAAAAAAGTAGCTTAGCACACTTTTAATATATTTGGAAGATTTGAAAATGAAATAGAAAATGGAGTGATTCGTTCAATAAGCGCACGATATAAATTCGTATCTATATCCACGATTGGTAGATAGATAAAAAATAAACTATGCATTTTAAAAAACAGATATTTATACTGGCAATAAATATGCAAATATTTTCTAATGAAATTAAAGCTCAAACATCTTTTGCCAGTACTAAAAACTTTTCTATTTCAATTAGTTAATTGGGCCCGGTAGTAAATATACAAAATATAACTAACTGTGAACAATTCGGAGGCAAGTTATATACACTATTAGTACAAAAAAATGGTAAATACAGAAACAATTGAAAATAACTCGAATATAATCTTAACAGATTCTTTAATGGAGTTTCATCATTAACAATATAAACTTATGGTGTAATGTGCTGTTAACGTAAACGAGAAGCAGGCCAGGCTCATCTAGGCCACTCGCCTTAATGGTCTTCATTCTTGCACGAAAATCTCCATCGTGCGTCCATCTCCAAGTGACCTTAGTACATTTTATCGTCCCCATTAAGTTATTAAAGGAATTCTAACGTCCCTCGGGTCGTTTCTGATAGACTTGACGTTCGCTTTATAGCCACTTCATCATTTTCATGTCCAAGAGAAATTGCCAGAAAAAGTACGAAGGCGTCCTTTGTACGCGTCTCCGCTTAATTTATTCTGTCGAATTGTGATATACATTTATATGCACGATCACATCACTCAATATCAGATATTGCTTTTCGTTTTCTCATTATTCTCGCTGTTGTTGTTATGCAAAATGACACTATTTGAATTCGTCTGCGGGGTTTTCTGAATAAATTGTTTGACAATTGTATTATTTGAGGCTAGTGGCGCTGAGGCAGAAAATGTGACTGTAAACGAGACGGGTGGTGGGTTTGATCCCCACTCGAGGAAACGAAATATTTATATAAATTTCGATTTCCATTTCGCTCTGGTGTCGCGGCAAATTGCGTTGAATTCCGCCATTCAACGCCAAAGTATCTCCGTTCTCCACTTTCCGCCGATTTAACACTAGATTCCCTCTGCCTACCCTGCAGCGGGATACAGAGTGAAGCGGAAAAATCGTATTATATTTTACTTTCAACTAGGTATTATCTTTTATATATTAGACTAGAATAGTATAGTTTCACCTGCACGACCAATATATTTTAAAATTTCATACAAAAGATGATTCAATGCCAATTTAGAAGATTTTATTAAGTTATATAAAAAAATATATTCTTATACATTTTAAGAACCCTTCAACAGTAAAATATTTATTAAAATAGGCTTTATTTCTTATATTTACTTTAGAGCAATATTTCATGGAAAGATTTGTACTAAATTGAACTAAAAACGTCTTACTTTTACTCCAGAGGGGTTTAATCAGATTACTCAATATCACACTGAGCTCGCTGAAACGAATTTATTCTGTATTTTATTTAGAAAATAGGATATTACAAGGTTTTTTTTAGCAAAAACCTGTAAAAATTTTATCATGAAAGTTAGATTAATGTAATCCGTTAAATAAAGTGTACCAAGTTCCCAGTTATATAAGTTAAAATATTTTAATTAAATTTATATTTTCATTTCTACGCTCTGGTGTCGCAGCGTTGACTTTCGCTACTCAGCACGCAACGAATACAGAATTCGGCGGAAAGAGAGGGAGTGTCTTAACACTAGGTTCTCTCTGCCTACCCTGCTGGGTGCGGAATTCAGCATGAAGCTGATATTTTGTTGTATATTCACTTTAAGGTACTATTACACAGAGTGCCCAATTTTCTAGTACTGGTGCATTATTAAGTGCATAGATTAAGCTCATTTAACCAAAAATGTAACTAAAATATAAGCAAGCGCAACAGCTATTGAAATCTAAACCACCTGAACATATTTAGAAGGAATGAAACATTTCTAAGTACCAGACGTAATTCGCTAACGCCTTTTGTTTCCTAACATAAGCCGTTGACCCTGAAAGCCTACTTTGCAAACTTGACAGAAGGTAGAGAGGCAACTTGAAAATGGAATTTCCACGAACTAATATTGTCGGTGAAAACACTGTTATATCGTTTGCTATTAAGAATTACGTAATTTACATTCATTTGTATATAATATAACTAGCGACCCTCTTGCGGCTTCGCCCGCTTTTACTACTGGATTATTCATATAATGTATGTTTGCAAAGCACTTAAGATAATGTGAAAATTAAGTAAACCCTAATGCAACCCGCATTTTTTTAGTTTCAATAAGGATTTTCCAATTGTTTTACACAGCAAGGATTTTTAGTAGGTACCGTAATTTTAAATCTGTGCTACTAATCCTTTCAAGTACTTATTAAAATATATTGAAATGACTATTTATAGATAGTTAAATGACTATTTTTAAACGGAAGAAATTATAAACAAAAGCCTACCTACTAATAACTACTACAAAAAATATATCGCGCTGAAATAATACATTCAACTCTAATTATCCAATACGTGCAAACGCATCTAAATCTTCGTTGCTATAAAGGCAGGCGGGTTTTTTTTTTGCTTGTGGTTAATGCTGAAGAGGGTATTCTGTCCCTGATGAAAAGCAAGCACTACGTGGCTGCCTGTGAGGAAAATTAAATAGAATGCATCGGCCGGGAATCAAACACGGGCCGCCCGCGTGGCAGGCGAGCATTCTACCACTGAACCACCGATGCGTGTAAGGCAGGCGGGCGCGGCGGACGCATGGCGAGTGGCGAGCCGTTTCGCAGCAAGGATTTTTTGATATTGTAACAACTTCTAAAGTACTTATTAAAATGAAAAACAGTAAAGACAGTTTTGATCTACATTAAATGGCCAACGTAACTAATATACTTATTTATATGCTGAGAGTAAGGGATAAGTAAAACTTGAGTCGATACTGCTGAAGTGTCAACGACGTGATGTGTCAACAATTAAATGCGTTTTTCTCTTAAACTATTCGCAATTTCGAAATTGTGTAAAAAGCAAATTTTATCTTCGTTTAACGTAGAAAATTAATAAAGTATTTTAAAGGATAAGGATTAATACCATTATGGAAAAATATCCCTCACAATAAAAAATATATTGAAATTATTATTTTTAGACAGAAATATGATCACTACACGTTATCCTTAAAAGATAAAAATATGCTCTCGCGGACTTTTTTGTAGATCTCATTGAGAGGAACAATACTCCAGTACATTTTTTTCATGTAGTACTTACCATTAAAGCAGCGCATGCGCGAAAGTGTCTCAGCGGGTAGGACTTTATTCATATTTTTCGTATTTATGTTAATTTACATAAGAATGTACAAATAATAAACTATATATAAACCTTCTACGAAAAATACTCGACCTAATGGTGAAAACCGCAATAAAATCCGTTGGGTGGTTTAGAAGAAGAAGAGTTAGAAACAACAGACAGACACGAAAAGCGACTTTGTTTTATAAGATATAGGATTAGTATATAATAATTATGTATATATTATGTAATATAGATATTCATGATATACTTTTATTAAATTAGTGAATCAATTTTATATTTTTAAATATAAATTATTATATAAAAAAAATATATTTAAAAATATAAAAAGAACCACATAGATATTGATATAGATATTATAGATATTAATTATTATGCATATATATAAACATCATGTATAGTAAAATTATTTTAGTTTCTTTTTTTCGTAATAATAGACTGGTGGACAAACAATTCTGTGACCTCTTGTTAAGGAAAAAAGTATACTCTATCTTCTTTACGTTTTCATTACGTTTTTTCCCAGAAAAAAGGACCAACGAGATTTAAAGAAATGTAGGAAATTTTATACGTAAATATACAGATTTATTGATTGAACGGAGAAAATTAATTCTATAAGCAATTTTCTTGCCAAATACAAGCTAGTATTTGACTTCTAACTATATTTAGTATGCAAAGCTGTGTAAAAGTCAAATGGATCATAGCCAAGCGTGAAATCGATAATTCAAGCTCGCACCTGCTGCTGTAAAATGTTAGCCCAGTATTGAAGATCGAGTTGCTCGCCACTGCACGTTGAGTGCATATTTATATAAGATTGTAAGTTCTAAAGCTTTGGATTGGAGCACGTATATTTAAATTAAGTCTTGGAGCAAATGCAAATTCCTTATAGCCTTTTTGTTGCACGCTTTATCCCGCACATAGCGGCGTAGGCAGAGGAAACCTGAGAGCCTAGTGTTAAGACAGTCCGTTCTCATTAAGACACTTCCGTTCTCCACTTGTCGCCGATTTCTGGAGGCAGTTTACCTCTTTACTAGAAGCATTTTGTCTCATTACCAGAGCGAGGAAATGAAATATTAAATATTTCATTTTCTAGAGCGGGAATCGAACTCACAATCTGTCGCGTGTACAGTGCTCTTGCGCCGTGACTGGCCTTAATTCTTACCAATTCACTAACTTCAGTATTTGGTTCTGTTTTACATCTTTCATGAACAAACAAACAATGTCAAAATCCTCTTTAGAATGAGTTATTCCGTTATAAAATCTTAACTTATATTTATTTCTTATTCTTTAGTTTATTTAGAATCTTATGTGCAATGCATAGTTATATAAAAATTAAGCATGAAACCACATTTGCAATAAAAGTTTATATTATAAAAATTTAAATATGCATGCTCATCGAAGTCTAGCCTTTTATTACAAAATGGATATATTTTTATTACGCTAGCGATAAAACATACAGAGTTTTATATTACTATAATAATAATTACAACTTAATATTCAAGTCGAGTTAATTTTACGGCTATTCGTTTCCACCGCAGCACGTGCCCGTCTCGACACAATACGCCGTATTTACAGAACTTGGCTCCTTTTTATTTTTATACCTTTTATACCATCGATAAACTCCGTGTGAGATCTTCGATACGTTCCATTTTATTTATTGTGTGTTCACGGCGGTTTATAGTAATTTAAATAGATGTTAAAAAACGCATCTAAAACTAATTTCGGGTTATTTTCAATCTATAGTTTATATTTTTGTTTATCGTTCGTTCAAAATATATGATGCTTATAATATTTTAACTGCTTTTTATTAGGGTTCTGTAGCTCAAAAGGAAAAACGGTATACTTATAAGATCATTTTGTCGTCCGTCTGTCAAAAGCATTTATGTAGACATCATATGGATGTATCAATCTGAAATTAATCTCACATATTCAGACCTACGGTCCCTTAGAGCACAGAAAACAGTTACGCTCTAAATCAACGCAATCAAAATATACTGCATTTTGTCAGAAATTCGCCGCGTAATCAATATCTATAGGGTACTTAACGTGGACCTACAATTATGAAATTTGGCAATAACTTAAAACTTGCAATACAAATAATGGAAAAAATCGGAAAAGTGAAAGTTTATAGTTATTAATGTCCTCAATCTTAAGTTTGTCAACTTTCCAATGACATACACTTTTAAAATTATTACGGAACCCTCGGTATGTAAGTTCGACTCGCATTTGGCCGTTTTTTATTTTGAAAAGAAATTTCTAAAAAACGAAACCTTCAGTTAAGTAGGAAAGGTACCCGTATGTATTTCGTTTAATATGTTAATATAAGTTTATTTACATATAAAATATACAAGCTATTTTTCGCTACATATTCGCGAATTCAGGGACTCTGAAACTATTACAAGGGCAATGTTATTTCGATGTAAAGTATACAAAGGAGAAGCTTTATACAGTATTTTGTTTATGATAGTAAATTGCTGACGTACTAGAATTGTTGAAACAGCTGCTATTTCTTTGTAAACTGAGATTTCTTCTCTATCTATTATTAGATGGTGGAAATATAATTTTCAATAACGTTCAATAACATGTGTATCGTAGACTGTTTTAACATTGATATTTATATATTTGTTGCAGTTGTTTAGGTATATTTTGTAACTTTCATTTGAACAAAAGGCGAAGCGAAAAATAAGCCTTAAGTTGTATAATGTATACACAGATAAATAAATCCTAATGTAACAGCCAGGTACCATTTAAATTTTACAGGGCTTCATGGTAAAATTTAATTTTAATTTTTGTCATGTCTTTAGAGATAGTGCCAGTATCGCGATCATCTGGAAAGCAAGGCCAAGTTGGCCTCGAAGAAACTGGGGGTCATCAATAGAGCGAGACGGTACTTCACGCCAAAACACCGATTGGC
>JAKRZM010000488.1:492903-503577 GCA_036379175.1 Heliconius cydno galanthus | reverse complement strand
GATTTCTTCTCTATCTATTATTAGATGGTGGAAATATAATTTTCAATAACGTTCAATAACATGTGTATCGTAGACTGTTTTAACATTGATATTTATATATTTGTTGCAGTTGTTTAGGTATATTTTGTAACTTTCATTTGAACAAAAGGCGAAGCGAAAAATAAGCCTTAAGTTGTATAATGTATACACAGATAAATAAATCCTAATGTAACAGCCAAGTACCATTTAAATTTTACAGGGCTTCATGGTAAAATTTTAACTTTTGCCATGTCTTTAGAGACACTTCCGAATTTAAGAAGTCAGGGACATCGAAATCGGTTAACCTATTTGGATTCTGCAACGCCAAATATATTTAAACATATACATACATGTATAGACTGATAATTACATTACCCTCTTTTGCGTGGTGCAGTCAGGTGAAAAATAATTCTATTTATCTCATAATTAGATGGTAAATTCGTTTGCCGGCTCCACTAATAGTTTCAAAGTCTCTATGAAAAACATTTAAGCCAGAATTGGAACCTACGCCTATTGGATGTCGTCCAAGCGCTTAAGCTAATTACCTAAATAATAACAGTTAATGATAACATAATTGGCTAGAGTACTTTGGACTTTTTCCAAGAGAATCCCTAAATCCTGCTAGGTTCGGAATTTTAACACGTAATTATTATTATTATTTATATATTTTTATAAGTTTGTTTAAAACGAGAGCGTGTTTGAGGTAAAAGACAAGGAAACGACGAATAGGCATTTTGCATATTTAAAACAATCACTATTAAAATGTAAAAAAATATATTTATTATGTTTATGAGTTCATTTACTTCTGTTTCTCTGTTTCTCTTTATTTGCAAGGCGACGTCATTTAAAGCGCTTTCAAGATTAAAATCTTGTTGAAACTCTAACACCTTTAACCATCGTTAGTTCAAGTAAAATTTGTATAATAAAATAACAAGTTTCAAAAGAAGTGCTTTGAAAACGCTTTAAAATTCATTATTCACGTTGTAATTATATTTTAACTTGCAAAAGTAGCTTTACGCTTTCCCTTACATAGCATGGTAAGCAGAGTGAGCCTAGCGCTAAGATATTCCAGTTCCCCGATTACTACCTAAATACCAGACGTAGTGTAAACAGTGGCGTAACTCAACGCCACGCTTTCAGAGTGCAGCAACGCAACGCTGTTTCATCTGTAGTGGAAAAATTAACATAATTTAAATATAAACACTATATGTTCTCTTATTAAGTTCCTAGCATCATATACACATACATACATACATATATACATCTCACTAAAGCGTAATAATCTCAGGAAGTGACTAACGCTTCGTACAACTGAGTTCTATTTGTGTTGTAAATTTAGTTTTCAAGTCGTACATTAGACGTTCAACCATTTCTAATGCTGTGAGAGTACTTGGAAACAGTCTCGAGTAACTTTTCTCATATAATACGAAAGAACAAACGTCACAGGTAATTGTGATTAATAACTCACAGAGCTTGCTACGATTTTAAAGTTATATAAATTTGTGAAATTTTATGATCACCCTGTATATTAGCTATAGATGTTTACTTTTTAGTAAAATATAACTAAAGAATTGGGGTAGGTTAAACATTTGTTGATTATTGGTTACTACGTACATACTAGGTGGTGGAAGTTATCGTTTCGAAAACGAATTATATTAAATATATACGATTAATCAAGTTAATTTAATATTTCATAAGTATTTTAAACTGTATCTATATTTTTATTAGAGAGATATCGATGTTTATTTTGTCTGTGCGTTTGTTCAAATTAATGTCAGAAACGTCTTATTTGGTTTAATTGCACGTTCCCTTAAATATTTTTTTAATCAGTTTATGAATATTGTTAAATTATTGTTTTTAATTACGCAAAGGTTATATTACAAAAAATAAAAGCAATTTTATAAAAAAAAATGTACGTTATTACTTATTTTGCGGTAACCGAGCCTCCTTAAGCCATAATAATGGGCAACTTTATCTTTTGAGCGGATGAATAGTGAGAATTGTAATATAGATAAATTAGAATTAGGTAATATGTTTCACAAAAGAAAAACAACTGTATAGAAAATATAACATTTAATACACATATAATATAATGTTTAATTTACTTTATTTAATCAGGAAATGAACAGAGTTTTGTGGTCTGGCATAACAATGGACCCGTCTAATGGACGGACGGCTATACCCATCACAAAATCATAAATCCTTACGAAACGTTTTAAATCAACATTCTATACCGGATATTAACGATTGATTCGTTTTCCACCGACCTTCAACAATGTAATTCAGATGAAAGCTAATATAAATATCTAAAAGCGATTACCGGTATTTTTAATAGGGAGCGTGAGTTTCATTTTAAATTTCTCTCTCTCCTATAAGTTAACTAATATATTATACCATACTATCGACCCAAACGCGACCTCGCTCCCTTAAAGTTATTGCTATATTACCTTGCTATAAAGTTTTTTCTAAATAGACTCAGTTGCAATTGCGTAAAAAGGAACATATAACCTGAATTAAATATTGAATAGAATTGTAAAATAAGAATATTTGAAATATAACATCGCTCTTAAATGGAAAAAATGATCCATAACTATCTTATAAGCATATTCTAATTGTGCAATATTAGCAGTTTAATTACAGTTGCTGATATATAAACAATATCGTTCATAAATAATAACTTGAAAATACAAATGAAATTAAATTCCATTTTATTTGCAATTAAGAAAGTAAGTTACTTTTCTTGTGAATTAAGGACAATTATTTAAGAGTGTCAAGTATAATTCGAAATATCCTTTGTTTCCCCAAAACGAGCTGACCTGGAAACACTTTACAAAGTTGTCAAAATGCTAAAAAACTTCAGGGTACAATACTCCCGCCTAATATAATTAGAGTAAACAATTACCGTTAACTTTGTTTTAAAATATTTCCACAACAAAACTAATTTGCTCCTTTAATTTTATAAGGAGCGAAATTTTAGGTTATTAGAAAATATTTCTTCCCGTTATAACCATTTAGGCTGGAAAAAAATTGGGCGTCGAGCGAACGATCATTTTATACTGTATTTTTTTTATCTTATTGTCTTATATATATTTTGGTAAAGTAGGTTAATCTAGAATAAATCACTATTTTAAATTTTCGCACTTTGGATAATCGAAAGCCAAGCCTTGTTCAACCGATGTATTTAAATATATCATAATTTTTTTTCAACATTACACATACTACCTATCTTTCCCACATATAGCGGACACGCTGGGAAATTAATTAAAAAAACACTTCGTTCTCATGAATATTAGAACAGTTTTTAAGATTTGAAACCACAATCGGTAACAGTCCTGTGAATGACGAGATGTAAGCTGATAAGTTTCATCAATTCTAGCACACATTACCGTTTGATAGCTGTCAGTTTGACGGCACTCGATTTAACTAGAAATTAGTCGTTGGAAATTGTGACGAAGCAATTTCCAATTCAACTTAATTCTAGGAATTTTTGTTTTAATTATATTATGTCTCCTTATATGTTTTGAGGCAATATGATTACTGTAAAGCTAAAACATTTCTTTGGTCACGCTTATGTCAGGAAATAATTGTTCAAATAAAAAAAAAATGCATTGGTTATATAGGCTGTACTCCTACTCCTACTAATATATTAATTTTGACAAGGTGCTTTAAGCGGCGGTGTTTTTATATTATATTCTGCAGACAGAGGTTTTTCTCTGAAAAAGAACAATAAAAAAATACTGTTAACAATTTTGTTTTGTTTTGTACCAGAAACAGATGGGTAGACAGAGGGGCTCTAGTGTTACGGTTCTATTTTTCACCGAACTCTGGAGGCATTGCGTATTTAGTGACGGGACTCAACGTCGATCTTTCCGTCGATACTAGAGCGAAAAAATGAAAATTTTAAATATTGAACTTTCTTGAGCGGGTATCGAATCTACAACCACTCGTGTTCACAGATACGCATGTGCCCCTGAACTTTATAAATAGTATAAAATTAATTCGTATCTGTATAAAATATAAAGTGAAACTTCATGTCATGTGGTTCCAGACCGAATTGAAATACCCACACGTGGAAACACGCGTGTGACGCCGTAGGCAGTAATTAATTGAAGAGTAAAGTTTATATATCGATGTTTATGTGAGAGAATTACGTTATTTAAATATAAATTAGCGAATATGTTACTAGTTATAGTTAATTGTACATAAGGGACGCTTTTTTTTCACTGTTCACCCAATTCTGAAGGCACGGCGTGTTGTTCTAAGCTATGCTTCCCTCAAAGAATAAAATATACCACTACATAGAAAAAATATTAAAATATCCATATTATAGCTAAATCTCAATATAAACCAAAAATAATATATTTTCATTAAATTGTTTACAGATTGTTTTATTTTCTTTTTTGATATCTACTCAAAAGACCTTTATCACGCACGGCTTATCCGTTTGTCTTTTGCAGTTTTGTTTATTAATTTATACTCAATGAAGTGGAAAATTGAGAAGTAATGAGAAAATTGTGAAATATCATTCAAAGTACCTAAAACCTCTGTGGTTTAGGATTTCAATCAAATGAAAAATAGTTAAAATAAATAAAAAATAGAAAAATAGTTTGAATAGATAGATTACAAGAGGCGCGGGTTCGAATACCGCTACGTTCCAATTATTATAGGTGCTTTCAAAGCATTGGAACTTCTTTTTAAACTTAATTTTTCATGTACAAATAATAATTATTCCGGACAATTCACAATATTTCATTATTTCCATTCTGTATAAATTATTTTTTGGTTGTTGGTATAATTGATATTCTGGATTCTTGTTGTTATTCTAATATGTAGCCTATTAATATTATAAATGTGAATGTGTGTGAGGATGATGTTTGTTCCACTTTTATGCAAAAACTACTGAAATTATTTATGTAAAACTTACAGTAATATATGTAAGTCATACATCAAAATAACACATAGGCTACTTTTTATATTAAAATTTTGTATAATATAACAAGTTTAAAGTATAACAAATGAGTTTAAGCGGGCGAAGCCACATGTGGGCTGCTAGTAATTTAATAAACTAAACTCATTTATCATATCTACTTATACTCGTGTACTGAATTAATGCAAGTAATATTATGGAACATTTATAATAGTTAAATTATAACAACATTAGCTCGTTTATAAAGTTTTAGTACAGTGTTGTAGAATTTTGTATATAAATGTAGTTTTTTAAATTAAATAAATTTCTAATTTACGAATATAACAAACTATAATTGAGGCCACTGTAATTGCGAAGTGTAAGTTCGATTACCATTCGTGGGATTGATTTATTATCATTTTCTCGTAGTGCAACAATGTGCCGCGTTGAGTTCCGCCATTCAACACGTATTGACTCGAATTTGGGCGGAAAGTTGAGAATGATGTGTCTAAACACTAGGTCCTCTCTGCTTACCCTGCTATATGGGGGATAGAGGAATGAAATTAATTTAAACAATAACGTACTAGGCGCCATTGTGGCGGTTAGCATGTGTTTAATTAAAACTTCTGATAATAGAATTGCGTGTATACTTTTAATAGGAAAAAGGGGAACGACATGACAGTATGTGAACATAATATATATCTTGTTATTTTAACATATTTACTTATTTATATTTTTTATTACCGGTCAATTTCCTTCGTGTGTTTTCCATACAACGTGACATCGGCAAAATGAATTGTGCTCAACTGGCACGCTCGAAACGCCATATATCAAGAATTCAATTCAATTCATATTTAGAATTATCAAATATTACTTAATAGGTTATGACTTTTTTAAGTGTCGATACTCATTCATGTTATAAAGCAGAGGATTTTGTTCGTATGAACGCACTAATCTCAGAAACTGTTGCGAATTGTATAATTTTTTTTGGCAGACAGCCCATTTTCTGAGGAATGTTACATTTTATATATTTTGTTTCGATTTATTAGAATTTATCCTCGGAGCTGATAAGAAAAGAAGTAGAATTTGAAGAAGTCACCCATAAAAAGTTACTTTTTATTATTTTTATTTATTTATCAGTATGGTTTATTAATGTTGTCTATTACATTTTATTTCAATTCTAATTAAGAATTTTAAATATGTTATAAAGAAAATAACAGAAACGTAAAGTACGATTAAAAACTCGATTCAATGTTTATTTTCTTTTAAAACTTCTTCTTAGAAGCATTGTTACAAGTCATTATTTACTTTTATACGTCGACTTCAAAGTGAAAAATGAATCGGTTGAAAATATAATATATTATTTTGGAGATGCTCTTTAAAATTTTAATAATTTTGTTTACAAGGTCGTTAGAAATAAACCGTTTTACATTATTACGTTTAACCTTCTTTAATGACAGTTTATGAGCACATATTTTAACGCATAATTACGTTGAAAAGGAAAATATGGAAGCGCAAAGAAGCGACTGTTTGACATTCAAATATAATTTATAACCACAAATATCTTTTAAAGCTGACAGGTCCTTGGGGAAAGTAAATAGAAAGATTTTAATCAAATTCCTGCATAATATATGTATATATTTCTAATATCTATAACATATTTACTAAAGTATAGGAGAGTCACGTCGCTAGCAATAGCAACACGTGCGGGTAGACTCGGCCGGATTATTAACACCATAGGCATTTAAAACCGGCGTTAATTAGTGGCTTATGCCATTGCCTGTCGTATTAGGTAATGCAGGGATATGTCGTCCAACCCCCAACCCTTCCTTTTATGTAATAGCGGCACTGGGACACTAGCGGAGGGTACCAACACCTCCAGTGCTCAAGGAACCACTCCCTGAATACTAAGAAGAAAATATTCCGCTTAATAAACAATTTCAGCTTATCAAAGAAGTGGTCGGACTTTTCGCCAAAGTATCGGGATTTCGATTTACCGAATGAGCGAGCTAACATTCTTGCCACGAGTCCACGTGGACATGACTTGTATAAAAATAATTAAATGAGTTTGTTTTTTCCTATTGCACCCATAAGCCTTATGTATATAAATGTCGTATTATATCAAATATTCTTCTTGTATAGAGCATAGAGTAAAATAAATTCTCATTTGCTACATCTTGAGTAATTTAATTAATTTTGAAAATTAACTTAAGTTTTAAGATATCGATTGTAATTATTTAAAAAGGCGGAATATGGAAAGTCTATTTGTTGTCTTTTTCATAAGGTCTTCTAGTTAAGTAGGTATTCTTATTAACATAACAATGCCATAATGATGCTTCAGAGTTTTTATCTTGTCCCAATTTCTTTGTTTGTATAACAATATAAAAATTAATGATTGCCAGCAAATTAGCATATGTATTTATATACGTTTTTCTTTACATATTGTCTTTATTTTCGCGAATAGCAGAACCCAGTCATACGTTACTTTGTTATCGAATTTTCAATTAATCTGTTGAAATTTATTCTAGTCAGTAATATATTGTGTTAAGCATTCCATTTGGAGCACCTCTCGTTTTCTTTTTCACAAACATTATGTGCTCAACGCCGCGCTTTGCCTAGGGCGAGGGCTACAAAGGCGAGGAAATGAAAATATTAAATATTTAATTTCCTCGAGTGGGAATCGAACTCACAACTTGCCACGTTTACAGTTGCAGCTTCCTTTTATCCGTTGTGCCCCTTCATCATAAATATGTTTAAGCCAGCGCTTTACAAATCGAACAGAATTGTAGAGAAAGAGACAAACAAAACAAAACTTTATCTGACAAGCAATTTTCAAAAGGAAAATAAATAAACTTTACGGAATAGACAAAATCAAAAACATCATGTTTATTTATTGACCTATAACCCTGAAAAACGAAACTGGAACGGCCCCGTCAGTGGACAAGTCTCACTCGCACCAGCTCTTCTAACTTAAAGTTTTGAAAAATTTACTTAATGTTCGAAGCAATTTTATAAAAGTTTATAAATACCTAGGAAGTATGAAAATCTGGACCATCGATGAAGAACGACGTAGTTTTTATTATACTTATTAAGTACGCTCTATCGAAAATTCAATAAAGTCAAGAATAATAACTATCTGCACTTGGAAAAACACAGTTAGTTAGAAATCACACACTTCAATTTCATTTATATGTATAAATGACACGTGTTTATATATTACTTGTCATTTACTTTTCCTGTTTTCGTCGGTGAGATAAAAAAATATATTACCATAATATAGGCTATCGTTATAGTATGTTTTTCTTTTCAATATGAATGAGAGAATTTCCATTGGACTCATATTATTCCTTGAGGATAAAGGTTAGTTTCTTAAAATGAATAAAACAAACAATATTTTTTGACGGCGAAATAGGAAGTACACGCAATGGCTCTGGGGAATATAAAATTATATGAAAAGGAAAAATATTTTTTTCTGAATCGTCATATTATAATACTTTTGAAATATTTATATGTTATACTAGTGATCGGCTCGCGGCTTCGCCCGCTTGAATTACATAATTTTTAGTTAAGTTAAATGATACAGTTTTTTTAAATTAATAAACCTTAGTCTTGCTTACTGGTGGTTTACTCCGATTTTAAAAAACTTAAATACATCTTGAAGAAGTAGATAATTCTGCCATTAATAAGGTTAAATTCAATAAACAAAAATATTTTCGCTATATATGAAAAATATAGAGTAAGAAAAGAATTATTTCAAAAGTCTTTCTACGTACTTGACAATTCGTAAGTAAATTCAATCCTAATTATTGTTGTTAACATTAACTTATAAAAACGCATCTTAGCTTTACGCTATATTCTATCAATGATCCAGAGAAGGAAATGAAAATTTTAAAAAAATCCGGTAGGGACTAAGAAACGAACCTTGCATTTGCCATCTTTTACTATGTTGTTATTATGGGGTGGTGGGAGTAATCCCATAATATATTTTTTTCATATGTAATAAGGTTTTTTAATTATAATACAGGGACTACATATTAAACTGTTTTCATATGAGAGCTATTGTTATCGCCATAAATTATTCCACGAACTTATACAATTACTACGTTTGGTAGCGAATACCATTAATATTTGAGATTGGCTCAACTCATCTCAAATCGATATTACAGTTTACAAGTATGTAACTAATATGTTACTTGAATAATATACATATTTAAACTTACTCGAATTTGACAATATTACTATATAAGCGTAGAACGGAGTGTCTTGACAATAAATCAACTCTGACTACCCTCATATATGCAAAAGGCAAAAACTAACTACGTATATATAAAAGGCAGGTACTTAAGGCAATCTGTCCTTGCATTTATTATTGGAACAAAATATTTCATAAGCTTTGTAAAAGAATTTCATTTTGCAGGGAACTTTTTTGCTGTCTTTTTCAAGATACCTTTTCCAGGAAAGAGCTTTTTCTTTTCGGAACGAATAATAGTTGTTATTGTAAGTTTGTATGAGGTCCTTATTATTAAGTAGATAAGTACATACCAAGAGACGTTTATTTGTTTATTTATTATTTATTTTAGGCATTTTTAATATTTACATTTACCATATAAATATATGTAAATGTTTTTAAATTAATATAAGTTTTGTATATATTTAGAATATAACATGTTATATGCTAAAAATAATATTTTTATATTAGTGTTGTAAATTGGTGTGCGCTACGAATGAATTATTTTAAGATGAACTATAAATATTACCTATTTAAGTATGGTATCGAGGCAAAAAGCGCAGCGTTGGGTTACGCCTCTCAACATGCAATGCCTCCAGAATTCGGCGGAAAGTGGGAAATGGAACGTCATAACATTGTGTTCCCTCTGTCTATCCTGGTTTTTCAGGTGAAATAAAAAATGAAATTTGAAATGGGTGCCAATTAACGTAAGGTTTAAAGTTACATATACATATTGTAAATGATAGGAGCTAATTGGAAACTAGACTCTAATTCTGTTATTGATTTATAAGCCAGTGACGCCTCCTGGCTGTTATGGGTCAGTGCTATATTATATTGCCTACCTTATACGTTGTTATAGTTATTTTTCACGTTATTTATTTTAGAAATCTGCATCTATAATAAATAACGAAACTTAACGCTGAAATTATTTTTAAATAGAAACGTTTCTCGTCAAACAAACTATCGTAAAGTATACCAAGAATTGTTTCTCAACTGGGCCATGGTAAGGGAGCTATGGGGGTAACCACCCTTAACGTTAAAGCTTATTTTCTCAGCAGCTTATTTTATATATATTTATGAAATTTAAATTGAATATGTCATCTAGATCTAATTTTTCACTGTTTTGTAGATAGATGAAAACTTTAAGCTGAATCGAAAAAAATACTCCTTTTACTGACTAAAACATATTAATCAATATTAATATTCTAAGAAAATATTATAATAAACGTGTTTGTTTTATAACAACATGTTTACTAAAAGAAAAAGCTAATAAATGCTTCTATAAAATAACATAAGTATATAATATAATATTTCTTCTATATAATATTTTACGGTCTGCTCGTGACTGTGGATAAGTAAAGTGTATGTTGTGAAAACGATAACGTAAAACAGTAATCTATATATATAAAATCGAAAGGTCACTCACTCATCACGAAATCTCAGAAACTACATGTGCTAGGAATCTGAAATTTTGCATAGGAGTTACTTATAGGACGTAGGTGCTCGCTAAGACGGGAATTTG
>JAKRZM010000488.1:476352-492549 GCA_036379175.1 Heliconius cydno galanthus | reverse complement strand
GAGCTACTACGGAGATGGCCGAGAGAATGCTTCAATTCTGCGCCTGGCAAAGTAAATTTAGAAGTGATTGCACGTATGTTGGAGTTATCCAATAATTATAATGTATTTCCACGCGACATAGTTGGTTACATCTTTCGTTTTAGTATTTTTGGGTAAGAGAATAGTAGGTAGTCTGTTTTTTATAATTTCTTTTGTTTAAGTTTTCTGTTGTTTGTGTTATTTATTTGTGTTTATTTTAAAACAATTGGAAAATCCTTATTGGAACTACGAAAATGCGGGTTGCATTAGGGTTTAATTAATTTGCTTTGCAAACATACATTATATGAATAATTTAATAGTTAAAGTGGGCGAAGCCGCGAGGGGGTCGCTAGTAGGATAATAGGTTTGCAATCTAAGGGTTTCATTTAAACGTAATTATTGAATGATTCTACATAATTATGAAGGTAATTTACTTACTCATATATGCTCTTACAAATTATTATCAAATAATTAATACTTAATTACTGAGTAAAGGAATGACTGAGGGAAGAAATTTCAGTATTGATATAAATTAAATAATCATTTCAAGGTTTATTTCATATCCATGGAACTACTATTTCAGGAGATAGGAAGTGAGACCCATTTTCGATACCTACATATGAGAAAAAAAAATAAAATGGACTAATTTGTATTTTTTTATATTTCCCATAGTTATGAACAGCATTGTAGTAAACGTCTATTATATTATCATCATCAAAGAGTAAAATTAACTTTTAAAAAATCAGCTTCACGCTGTATCCCGCACACAGAAGAGTAGGCAGAGGAAACATAGTGTTAAGACACTCTCTTCCCAAATTTCTATCGATTTCTGGAGGCATTGCGTGTTGAGAGGCAGAACTTAACGCCGCGCTTTGCCTCGACACCAGAGCGAAGAAATGGAAATATAAACGTAAATAAATATTACTTTATTATATTCTTATACTTATTATTATATTCCCTCGACTGGGAATCGAACCCACAACCGTACCGTTACAGTCACACCTTGTACCGCTGCGCCACGAGGAATTAAACTTTAAAATATTATAAAACGAATTTTTTATTATCCTTGAATATTTATGTAAACGGGTTACAGCTGAACCGAAATAACAATTTATTTAACACATATTCAAATATTTGCCGCAATTGGGTTAATATTTAATCTCTGTGTATGTCTTACGCGTTAGTGAGATCAGATTTGTTTACAAACATCTGCCAACGTTTGAGTATTTGGAGGAGAGTTGGGCCATCAATTTGTATTGTAACTTCATTGGGTTAAGACCTGGACTTGTCAAAAATCAATAAGTACCTTCGAGGTGTTTTAATTTATCGAGTTTTTGTTATTATTAAGAAATTAAGTGTTTTTTAATAGCTATTGATTGTAAGTACGGCAAGTTGCGGGTTCGATTTCCACTTGAGGAAATGCAGCATTTAGTATTTTTGTTTTTTCGTTGTGGTGTGTCGTCGAGGTGAAGCGCGAAGTTAATTGTACATGCAATGCTTCCGGAGTTTGGCAGAAAGTGGGAAAGAGATTGTTATAACACTAGGTACCCAGGTTCCCTTTCCACACCCTGCTATGTGAAGCGAGAAGCAAAAAAAATCAAAAATATAAAAAATTACATATAATAATATGATCTTTAAGCTTCGAATGAAAAAAGTAAAATTCCTTTTTTTTTTGTTAACGTGGGAATTTAGAAATATCCTACCTTAATGTTTCTCTACACTCCCCATAAAATATACAGGGTGTTTGGTAAATAGATATACAAACTGATACAGGTGATAAAGGAGGTCATTTCCAATTATTTCTACCCCATATAGCATGCCCTGAAATTTTCTCGTTTACGAGATATTGGCCATTCAAAAGATTTATCTTAATATTATATATATTAAGTGCACAATCAAATCCTTGAAAAGAAATATTTTGCGGGATTTTCACCGAATATTGGTATTTTTGTATTTTTTGATCGCGATGGTCGTGGGTTCGATATCCGCTCGGTGAATAAATTATTTTCATAGCCCTACTCGGTCGAGACAAAGTATGGCTTTGTAGTTTTGGCACGTAATAGGACTCGAGCCGAAAGTGGAGAACGGAGTGCTCCAACACTAGGTTGTCTCTGCCTTCCTTACTTTATTCGGGATAAGACTAAAAAAAATTTTGTTATACAATTTCTTATATCCTAACTAAATTCTAAGCTACGCTTTAAAATTAACAAATGAAAGTTGAAAATTAAGTTAGAAAGGTTACCCAAATGATAAAAGGCCATTTTAATTAAAGTAGTTTTACTTAGAAAACTATTTAGTGAACTACGTTTTAAACTGAAATAAATAATACTAAACGTCAAGTTATTATATAATTTAAGTAATTTGAAACGTAGCTGTATGTGTTTGGTTTTCTCGTTAAGTTATTTAATTTCTGTAAATATCATAGTAACCTTGAGGCGGTCATGGTGAAGGAGTACAAGTGTGCGACTGTAGCGCGACAATTGTGGGTTCGATTCCCAGTCTGGGGAATGAATGATTATATTTTTGTTTTATGTCTTCGCTCTGGTACCAACCACTCAACACGCAATAACTCGAAAATATAGCGGAACGGGCAACGGAGTGTCTCAACACTAAGTTTCCTCTACCTACCTTGCTATATGCAAGATACATATAGCAAGTGTGAAGCTGAAAAAAATTATAGTAATTTTTGTCTTTAACCTAACTTAAATTTAACACCATAGGTATAATAAGGTAGTTTTAAAATGTCGTCTTCTATATAAAATAACAGAAAAAAGTGTGTCTGTACAAATGTACATTAGATATTTTAATTGAAAAATTAAGGCTAATGAAATTGAATATTAGTACCCATTTTATTTATTTTTGGTCTGCTTTTGTTTTATTTCCTTCGTCTCCACACTCCGTCTTCTCATCTCCACACTGTCTTTATCGCTAAATTGGTGAAATGAATAAAAAAAAACATTGTCTCTCTCTCTCTCTCTTTCTGACCACCTCGCTAGGGATAAAGCGTGAAGCTGTGTTGTGTTGTTGTTGCTTTAAAACATTGCCCCAGATCGAACCTACACCCATCGCGTTAATGATCCGACGCTGTCAGTGACGTCACGGCCATAACATATGCATAAATATCTATACCAAATTTAATTTCATCGTGACTTAACCACTTCCAAGGCTCATATATACGTCAATATTCTGTTCGTCGAGCAGAAATCTCACAATGCCATTATTCTAGTGCGTGAAGCGTGAATTTAACTTCTATTCTGCAAAATCTAGTTTTCTGAACTAAATTCCAGAGTAGAATAAATTGCGAGACGTTCTTTTACGGCTAATTAGTAGAATTGCCTCGTCATTTTCAATCTGTCGCCGTATTATTTACGGTAGGCGATACTCAGTGAAAAACAAGTTACAATGGGAAGTCCAAGGTCGAGGTAACCTTCGCTTTATATAAAAAATCGTAATTTTTTCAATATAAATGAGATTCTATGTTAGGTAAACATCATATGTTTATTTATTATGCTTCACATTATATCGCATACACAGCAGAGGGAACCTGGGAACTTTCGGCATTACTTCCCATCAAGACACTTCCGCTACCCAGTTTCCGCCAAATTCTGAGGGAACTGCGTGTTGAGTGACAACGGCACAATGCTATAAGCAAATATATTTTTTTACGCAAGAATAAAAAACATTAACATACATTCTGGATAAATATTTAGAGATTATAAAAGTTTGTCTGGTCGAATTCTTAATTATTTCCACCTCGCAGGCGAACCTGTAGGTAGACCCTAGTATATAATATGATTAGCTCTTCCATTTTTCAAATTTAAGCTCTAAATTTGACTTGACTATTTTTTACCACCAGGCCAAAAATCAAGCTAGTAGTCCTCCAGTACCTGAAACTGCATTAACTTGTTCGTTCACTTTTCAAGTTTATAGTTTTTTAACTTGGCTGAACTCTGGCGCGTGTCTTGCTCTGTAAGTACTTATAGAGTAACTTCCATGGCACACGTTGATAAAGCGAGAACAGCATATGCACAGTCAAGACAACCCTTAATCCTGTGAAGATATTGCATAGCAAGTGTTACAAACTTGTTAACTTAGTGTACTTCCCGTATCAGATGTTAATTGGATATATTTCATCATAGATCAAAACGGCTTTCGTGAAATGTGGATGTATTTGAACTATACTTAGTGCCTCACGTTGTAAAGACAAGGTACGGCGTTGAAATCCGCCTTGCGAATTAAACATTTCTCATATTGTATATTTATTTTTTTCTTCAGTGGTTATGATTGTAAATTCTGCCACAAGTGTCCTAATTTTTTATATTTTATTGTCTTCAATTGGACGGAGGAATGGAGAATGTAATATTCTGCACAAGCCCAGAGTGCTGTGCTCTGCCAGTTACCAGGGAAAAGCATGAAAAAGCTTTTTATTAACTATGACTAACTTTGAATTTGCTAGACTGATTTTTTACCCGAATATGATTAACGTACATAATGTTCAAAATTAATTGTAAAATATATTGAGATTTGAAACCAGTCATGACGTAGGGGCACACGTGTGACTATAAACACGATTGGTTCAATTCCTACTCAAGGAAGAATCAATATTTTCATTTCTTTGCTCTGATGAGTTCCGCCACTCAACACAAAAAAAATGTATACTACGACCGGTAGATTTAGGAAGTTACAAACATTTATATTACAATTTTTATGACAACGTCTTAAAACTTGATTTTTGGTCGCGCCTTGTTGTCTTAACTCCTATATAAAATAAATAATTCAAATATAAAAAAAAAAACAATGAAAAAATTGGACACCAGTGGCCAATTTATAATCGAGCAGTAGCCAGGCTTTCTTAAGTATAGGATACATAAATATAGTGACACATTTTTAATTGTTCCATCTTATAAATAAATATTTAGAGCATAATAAAATCTTTAACTCATAAATATTTGAGTAAAAATAGATTGTATATTATAGAGAAAGACTTTTTATAAAAATCCTCTCAGCTTCATGTCATGTGCGTTGAAATTCAAGAAAATTCTATTGCATCCTGATTCAAATAATATGAGTTAACTCAATTTTAAAATATATGTGAAATCAAATCTACTTACATCTACGAATAGAATATAAATTAAGCAATTATAATTATGAAATAATTATTTTAATAATTGTTCCATACTCGTTATTAATACTCCTAATACTAACGAATGTAGTATTTTAAATATCAATACAATAATAATTGAATAACCGAATCAAATTGAATATTAACGTTGATTTTATAATTATGCTTTCATAATATATGTTAATTTAAATCAATGTATTTATTTTTTTGGGAAAATAATAATTATCGCTTTTTATTTTGTGATGATTTAACGTGTATATTTCATTTTAGTTTAAGGCTAAGGTAAGCTTGAGGTCATTGTGGTGCCGAGGCACAAGCACGACTGTAAGCAGTGGGTTCGATTCCTACTTGAGAAAATGAAATATTTGATATTTTCTTTTCCTCACTGTGGTAATGAGGTAAATCGCGGCGTACAGTCCCGTTATTCTGGAATTCGGTGGAAAGTGGGGAACGGAAGGGTTTTAATGAGGACAGAATGTCTTAATCATAGACTGCCAGGTTCCCTCTGCCTACTCTGCTCGCTATGTGCAGAATACAGCATGAAGCTAATAAAAACAAAACCTATAGAAATGTACTCTGGCTGTTCCGTTGCTCTTTTTCAGTACGTACACTTTCCCTAATGTATGATAACACGATACTTAAATTTAGAAGTTAACTAAAGAAAAATCAAAGAAATGGCGCATTGCTGGCAAATTATAATAATAATATAGGCGCAGCAGCATAAAGTGTGAATGTAAACACGACAGGTTCTGGGTTCGATTCCCACTGGAGCAAATATAATATTTATTTTGCTCTGGTGTGTAGACAAACGAAGGCTTGCCTTGGTTAGACGATTGGTAAGAAAGGATTGATACATTCAAATTTGTAACTTAGTCTGTAAGAAAAGAGTGACAATCAAATATTCTCACCATTGAAGGAATTTTAGAAATGTTTATTGGAATATACGTGAAGGATGTTGACTTCGAACGTCTGTCACACTCAGTTGGTCGCTCGTTGGTGCGAAGTTAAAAGTTTAGAAGTTTTCCATATCCAATTTATGTGTTTAGAAAGTCTGCTTTATTCAAATAACACGAATAACTGGTGGGCATAATTTCGAATTTATTATTGGTATATATATGTATGTATAAAGTTTATTATATCACTTAATTTTCGTAATTATTTTTACATATGGACATAAATGGGCTGTCGAGATTTAAGGATTTAATATTTTTAATTCCTGGCTCTGGTGAGATCCGCCGCTCAACACGCAATGCCTTCAGAATTCGGTATAAACTAGAGAACGGAAGTGGCTTAATGGAAACGGACTACTTTACACTAGGTTCCCAGGTTCCCTCTGTATATCTGCCATGAAACTAAAAAAATCTGTCTCTTTTGGTATATAGCTTTTGAGAGCAAAAGCTCTAAGAAAAAACAACAAATAATTATTATTCAGTAGATATATACCGATTGCTATTACGTAATACCTAGATTTATATGCAGAAATTGTTAGACAAAGTTATGGATACAAGTAACATACGCTCTATCTGTAACGCAAGACAAAGGAATTGCTTGGAGACATATTATTGACTTATCTACAGATACGCGGAAAGAGTATTGCAGTTTCCCATGTTGGCCTTTATATTTTATCCTAGCGTTGAACGTCACAATTTTCTATTATAAATTATATTAGTCCCGCTCTTGGTATTCAAATATCAAAGATATAAAACTGATAAACTTGTTATTGTATTACAATTGATTGTAATTGTTACCATTTTTGGCTTCACGCTGTATCCCGCATATAGAAGGGGAGGCAGAGGGAACCTAAGACCTTAAAACACTCCATTCGCCACTTTTCGTCGAATTTTGTGTATTGAGTAGTGAAACTCAACGCCGGCCTTATGCTTTGCTATCAGAATAAAGAAATAAAAAATATTAATAATTCATTTCTCCGAATGGGAATCGAACTCACAACCTTTGCGTTTCACACTTTTGTGCTTTAAAATCACTCCGTTAGTCATTCTTTAAAAATAAACCAAATTCTTGCGCTTAAAATACATGCCTTTAAGAAATGCCATATAAAATCTTATTGGTTTGTACTTTATAATGCCCCATAGAGAGTTTATTACCATCTATTTATAGACACGTCTTGATTTAAGCTTCATTACTTATTATTAGACGATGTTTCTTATTTAGCACGTGATTGTAATAGGTTTGTGATATGAACCCTGTTTCGAATATTATTTATATATTCTATTGTTATTTTATATAGGATATTTCCTATTTATTTAAAAAAAATATTTAATATTTTGATTTTCTCTGGTATCAAGGCAAAGCGCGGCGTGGGGATCCGCCACGTAACAGACTATAATTTAGCGGCAAAAATTCTACGGAAAGTGGTCAATGGAAGTATCTTAACGAATGTTTTAACATGAGGTTCCCAGGTTGCCTCTACATACAGCTAAAACGTGCAGAATAAATAAAGCATGACGCTAAAAAATGTATATAAAATATATTTTTAAACAATGTTATTAAACTTATATCATAAAATATTGGCATATTTGAAATTGCAATCTGTCGGGATGACGTTGTGTATTATGTGACATAATTATCATATACTAGTAAGCCGCAAGAACAAAGGAGTAAAGATATAATTTAATATATCTACTACATTTTCTAGGGTTAAAGCAATACTGTTTAATTATGCAAAATTATACAGGAGTAAATTATCTGACATAATAGTTTATTAAGTCGATATTATTAATATTATTATATTCTTCAACTTCTAGCTGTATTCCGCACACAGCGAAGTAGGCAGAAACAACCTAGTGTTAACACACTCCATTCTCCATTTTCCGACGAATTTTTCAAGGTCTTTCTTTTCCAGGGCCTTTATCTTAGTACCAGAGTACCAAATAATAATTCCCTCGAGTGGGGATCGAAGCTACAACCGACGCGTTACAGTCACACACATGTGCCCCTGGGTCACGTCGGCCTTATAGAAAAGGCCTTATAGTGTTCAAACACTCCGGCCGAACCGTTCTTTATTTTCTACATAAACTTTAAACATTTGCGGGTTAATCGGCGAAACTAAAACCCATTTCGGCTAATCCAAGTACAGAAATAGAAATATCACCATCAAAAAAGTAAAATTAAATGAAATTTGAATTTTGAAAGCTCAAAGCCCACGTTCAGTTTGTCGAATCCAGTCAGTTATAGGCTATAAATAATTGAGTATTTCAAACAAACATATCGCGAGTACTGTTTACAAAACAAAACACTCTGCCTTTTCTGTTTACAAAATCATACAGTACACCTGTAACAAGCTGTTGCAGTTCCGTGACTATAAATAAAGAAACATATGGAATGACGTTACTTCATAGGTAGTTATTAAATTTCGTCTAAAGATGTTTCAGCATTATATTGATTCTATTTTAGGTGTTTTTTACTAAAATTTGGGAGAAAATTATGTCAGCCGAAGTGTTTTTACTAAACAATGAGTAGCGAAGGCAGAGGGAACCTAGGAACCTAGTATTAAGGCACTCGGTTCATATTAAAATACTTCCGTTCGTGCGTTTCCCCATTTGGTGTTAAGTGGCGGAAGTCAACGTAGCGCTACGTTGTCACTCTATTAAATATTTAATTTTCTCAAATGGAAATCGAACCCATCTGTAGCGAACCTGTCGCGTATATAGTCGCTTGTCCATATAATGTTATTATTTAATACATTTATAACTCCTAAAAAAGTACTAAGTAGTACCCATTTTCCTTTCTCCTAAATCTCTTATAAATATTTTGTTATTTTTTAATAAGAAATCTTGTCAGGAATAAGAAACAGATATCTTTACTGTTATTATTAAGTAATAGTGCTAGATTGAAGTGAAACTTCATCGTCTTGGAAATTAACTAGCTTTGCTTAGAAGGACCGATTATATGACAAGATTTATTTTTCTCTCTACCTTTTTAACTATTAAAAAAATGGTTGAATATTATATTATATTTCATACATAGGTATTATGTATTGATGTTGCTCTATATAACACATGTATAGCTTCACGCATATAGTTAGTTTGCAGGTAGGCAGAGGGAACCTGGGCACCTAGTGTTAAGGCATTCAATTCTCTTTAAGACACTTTCGCCCCTTCATGCTCTAAATAAGAGTATTTTTATATTTTTCTTAAAGAGATGAAAAGTATAATTAATAGGATTTTCAGAAATGGTAATTTTCAATATGTTACATTTAGACAGAAAATTACTCACTAGTAATAAAAATTACATACTACTTTCTATAACTGTACTTGTATCTTATTAAATTTAAATGAATCAATGAACAAACGGAACGATCGATAGTTGCGTGATTTATTGTCACGATTTTCTCCATATAGATAGATAGATGGCGACTAAGTATATCGAGTAAACGTGGTTTAAAACTTATTTAATTACAATTAAACATTATAAATGTGATTATTTTATAATTGAGACCAGTCGTGGTTAGTGGTAGAGGTGCAAAGTGTGTCTGTAAACGCGACTGGTTGTGGGTACGAAACCCACTCGTTGAGGCCCGCCACTCAACACGCACTTCCTCCAGAATTCGGCAGGAAATGGAATGGGGGGATGTAAATCTGATAATAATGATATTGTTTTTGACAACCATTTGGTTATTTTTAATTTATTCAAACTTTACATAAAGTAGCATGGTGTTAATTAATAAATATATTTTACGTATAATCTGAAATATTTAACAATATTATATTGAAATTGAACGAAAATTTTATATTACTAGAACAAGCGAAAACTTTATGTACAAAATCAATTTTATTAAATAAACAAACAATCACGATCCATATCTATTTCGTACTATAATAATTCAAATATTTAATTTGCCCCAGCAGATATTATTTATGATGTTTTTCCACAGTCAATAGTAATAAATTTAATTTTGGAAATAAAAATTTAACGTCGAGTTAACGTGCCCAGTCGTGGCAGGGGCACAAAGTGTGACTGTACGCGACTGGTTATGGGGTTCAATTCCCACTCGAGGTAATGAAATATTTATTTAAATTTTAATTTCCAATTCCATTTTTTCGCTTTGATTTGGAGGCACAGCGCGGCTTGGAGTTCCACCACTCAACATGCAATGCCTTTAGAATTGGGCAGAAAGCGCCTTAACACCAGGTTCCTTCTGCCTACCTTGTTAAATGCGGTAATGGTCATGAAACTGATATATTTTTGATTTATTTTAAATATTATTTATAATATTTTTCCTCAATCAATAACGCACAGTAATAAATTTTATTTTGGAAACAAAAATTTAACGTTTTTTTATTTGCAATAAATTGGCTCGAGACGTTTACTAACGCATAATATCGTGAGGTTGTAAATCAAATAACGTAGAAAGCTGTGAAGAATATAAATCTGTATCGCTGCGACGATTTTCAATCTTATTTCTCGTATGGGGATGTCTGGCTGTATTTCATATTCTTGCAATCCCGAATACGCTTTGTTTTATCGGGGGTTTTTTTTTATTAATATATTTAATTTATGTTGTTTGTGCATTTTGCTTGTCGTTGATTTATTAGTTTAGAATGAGCTTAGGGAACCTGGGTACCTAGCGTCATGACACGTTCCTATTAAAATACTTCCATTCTAATGTTTCATCGCCGCCCTTTGTCTCGTTGCCAGAGAAAATGAAAAAAAAAAATGAAAATTTTATTTCCTCGAGCAGGAATCGAACACAACACAAGCTGTCGTGTTGTGCCTATGACTGGCCTCTTGTTGTTGTCGTCCATATGAAGAAACATATGAGCTATAGCTAACCCTTAAGCTTTCGGCTTTGGATGGAACAAAAACCCTCTCTATCTACTATGTTCAAAGGGAAAGCCTTGCCTGACTTGATAACATAGGATTAACCTCAATGTCCTACCGCAATATAATATTACTTCGCAATATATTTTACTTATAGTTTCTTCGTGCAGAATTAAAAATTTTGGTACTTTAATGAAATATAAGTTATTTTAAAGTTACTAAAAGAGCGGATATACTTTTTTAACTTATGTGAATTTTGGTCCATTTCATTTCTTACAATTAAAATTTCTATTAAATCCCACTGACTCAGCAAGTTGTAAGTTTTATACGAGTTCAAGCTCAATATTCTATTCAATATAAGAATTTACTTTTTCTACTTAGAAGTTATCCCAAAATAATTTTCTGTATTTAAAAAAAGTCTTAAGTTAACTACAATAGAGAAAATATTCATATAAAAATATAGATTTTCTAGCTTTTGTATTATAAATCGTGGCGCTAGGTACCTCGCTTTCACAGAACTTAGTTTCATCCGCAGGAAGTTAGAGAAGTTTGTCGTGTTAAGATATTCTTTTATAACAATATCTATATAGGTATAGCCTCACGCTGCATTCCACTCATATCAGGATAGGCAGGAGGAACCTAGTGTTAAGACAATAAATCATTCCACTGATCGGGAATCGAACCCACGGCTTGCAGTCCTCAACAAATATCACATACATTCGTTATTATAAAACTCATTGTAATTAACGCAGTTTTAATATACAGTAGGTACTCAATTCGTAATATTTGTGATGATTACGACATCAGCTCAACCACGTGCACCAATAAAAGTGTTCGTGGGTTTTCGTAAATAGAACAATTTTTATTAAATCAACATCTAAAAACTGGCTATTACTTTTATCTATGAAATTTTTAACAACATATTGCACTTGGTTTTGCCTGTTATATATATTTAAATAAATAATATCTACTATCTATTAAAATTACTAATATTTTTACGTGGATATATCACCCTTACAGCACATAGGAATAGCAGCCGACTATGAATGCACTGGTAGTGGGATCCATTCTCACCTAAAATAAAGTATTATTTTCATTCCTCTGTTCTTATAAAATAACGTGACATTGAATCCCACTACTTAAAACGCAATATTTAGAATTCATTATTGTTTGTACTTAAAAAAATCTGATGTTAGTTAAAGATCGGTAATTAATTCAACTTTCATACGATTCTAGGGTGGATAAAAAGTGGAATGTTATAACTTCTCTCTGCTTATCATAAGCAATGGTTGAAGATATTCAGTGCAAAAAAAAATACTTACCAAAATACAAGAAACAGGAAGGAAATAAATATATAAAATAATATATTGATGAAAATATTTTAATAATTTAAACCGTACNTCGAACCCACAGGTTGCAGTCCTCAACAAATATCACATACATTCGTTATTATAAAGCTCTTTGTAATAAACGCAGTTTTAATATACAGTAGGTACTCAATTCGTAATATTTGTGATGATTACGACATCAGCTCAACCACGTGCACCAATAAAAGTGTTCGTGGGTTTTCGTAAATAGAACAATTTTTATTAAATCAACATCTAAAAACTGGCTATTACTTTTATCTATGAAATTTTTAACAACATACTGCACTTGGTTTTGCCTGTTATATATTTAAATTAATAATATCTAGTATCTATTAAAATTATTAATATTTTTACGTGGATTTTACGAAGTAGGGCAACGGGTGATTGTAAATACGGTAGATGTATTTGTATTTTTTTCGTTTTTTTTTTCAGATTGTACACAGGTACCTACATAGGTATATCATCCTTACAGCACATAGGAATAGCAGCTAACTATGAATGCACTGGTAGTGGGATCCATTCTCACCTAAAAGAATGTATTATTTTCATTCCTCTGCTCTTATAAAACAACATGCATTTGAGTTCCACTACTTAAAACGCAATATTTAGAATTCATTATTGTTTGTACTTAAAAAATCTGATGTTAGGTTAAGATTGGTAATTAAATCAACTTTTATACGACTCTAGGGTGGATAAAAAGTGGAATGTTTTCTACTTCTATACTATAACTTCTATAACTATAACTTCTCTCTGCTTATCATAAGCAATGGTTGAAGATATTCAGTGCAAAAAAATTACTTACCAAAATACAAGAAACCGGAAGGAAATAAATATATAAAATAATATATTGGTAGCATGTTTTAATAATTTAAACCGTACATCTACATACGTGACACCGTTTAATGCATACAGCGCGACGGAATAATACTGTACACTCATTGCATTCTAATGAGCTGACAGTAAAAACAGAATACGATTCTAATACATGCGATATAGAAGAAATAACAATTCCGTTGATTTCTTCCAACGAGTTTCCTCTCGCCTTCATTCCAATTCCGTTAGAAAATTATAATATTAATTTAACTTTACCAGGTTTAAAGCTGACAGTAAAAACAGAATACGATTCTAATACATGCAATATAGAAGAAATAACAATTCCGTTGATTTCTTTCAACGGGCCTCACGCCTTTATTCCAAATCCGTTAGAAAATTATAATATTAATTTAACTTTACCAGCTATAAAGATCAAACGGTAATTCTAAAAATTTTATAGTAATATAAACCAATATTGAAATTATTTCAAAGTGAACGTAGGAAGTGAAGATCTGGCGTTGCTCGTATTACGTTTATATGTAGCGAGCACATGGTGAGACATAAGAAAACAAACGAAAGGGAACTCACAGTGTCGGGATGCGGGTTGACGGCTATTTTGAACGTTTAAATTCGTGCCTCGTTTCGCTTCCGTTCCGTTGGTCGTTGCAGGAAACGGTCGATCAAAACACTAGAATTATGTTCCAAAACAATAACTATTCAATTCAATTCAATTTTCGCGAATCGCAATTGTAATAGAGTTTAATGAAACAACGGTATTTTAGTCTAAATATTAACGATTTAACGGCTTCCTATGCAATATAATACAATTTATTTCGTAAAACACATGAAATGTTAACTTAACTGATCTAATTACAGTTAGTACAAACAAAACAATGTTTTTAAAGTTAAATTTTAACGGTAATTTAATATCCCGATTCACTAACACTATTTTTCACGAAGAATTTCATATTAATTTACAAAGAAAAGTTTTATAGAGATGCGAGTATCGATGTTTTTTACGCGACACAGTGTGTAGACTGCTCTCGGTATCATAATAGCGTCCTTCTCCAAGCATAGCTCGGGGCCGACTGATGGTTCTCACACTGTTCAGTATGAACTAAGCTGAAAAATAAGATCTGCCGCACAGTAGTTCAGCCTCCCGGCGTTTTTATGAAATGCCGCCCGGGGGGGTCACTCAACTTAGAGGGTAGGTTCCCACGCCGCGATTATAAGTACGATTTTAATTGTTTTTGTGACAGATTGATTATATACTTGCAAATTTTTATATAGTTATTGTTTGTATATCATTAGGTTTGTTTTTTATGATGATGCGATAGTTATGTAATTAGTCGTTGTTTAATTTTTTTATTGCAAGTTTTTTAGTTTGTGTCTGTGTTTTTTAGTGATTTCAAATCTTACAAGCTCAATTGACCTTATTTCAGCTATTTCGTAGAATGGAATTTTTCAATATTTTCCGTTAAATATTTTTTTTTTCTACTTACGCTGTATCTCACATGTTGCATCTTTTTGCCGAATTCTGGACGCATTGTGTGTTGAGTGACGGATCTCAACACCACGCTGTTCGTTGACACCAGAGCGAAGAAATGGAAATACCAAATATTTTATTTCCTCGAGTGGGAATCGAACTCATGATCTGTCGTGTTTACAGTCACACCCTTGTGTCTCTGCCCAAACACTGGCCTCAACATAATTATACTAAAAATTAAAGATACCTAAGTCTACTTTTAATTAATTTTGATTTTACACTGTTATTTTAATATAAATATAATGTATATATAGCTTTTTAACCAAAGAAGAAATAGAAGTGTTTTCACGAAGGGGTCTTTCTCATTAGTAACTCACATCAAAGGATTAATTTTACGCTGCTCTGTAAAAAAATAAAAAATGGTGAAAATATTAAGATCGTATGGCAATTTTGAGGGTTTAAAAGTGTAATTTCTGTTGTGCAATAAAAATGTAAATTATTATATGTACGTATAATGCTGGATTTTATTACAGAAAAGAAATTTACAAAAAGGTTTTCTAATGTTTTTTTTGAAATTTATCTACAATATTTTTAATTTATGGCTGAGATTTAATATTTTATAAAGGATTAGGTTAAAAAATGTTAAGTAAGTAAAAAATAAACAACGCAGTTCTAACATTTTTAAAGATTGTAGTAATGTGATAATAATATTGAAAGAAAAATTTTGTTTTGTTTTGAGGCCGTCATGGCACAAGCCACTGTCACTGTAAACGCGACGGTTGTCAATTCGATTCCCACTCGAATAAATTTAGTATTATGTATTAATGTTTTCATTTTTTCGCTCTGATAACAATGCAAAGTCGCGGCGTTGTGCTCCGCCACTTAACGCGCAAGGCCCTAAAAAATTCGGCAGTAAGTAGAGAACAGAGTGGCATAACACTACTTTCCATGTGCCTAACCTGCTATATTCGGAATACAGCATGAAGTTAAAAAAAAATGTTTTGACTGTACAGAAAACTTGAGAAATTTTTAGAATATTCCCTCCTTAAATATTAAACGTTAGCCATGGGTCAATTCACATATATCTTTGTCACGTTAGCGTTAACGTGAGCCACCCGCTCAAGGGAGCAAGTCTGCTACACTTATCCCTTGAAGATATATAAAATTTAAAAATGTATGCAGTTTCCTATTTATCGCTATATATTTTTTGCGTTCTAATTTAGAGTAAGTGATATTCGTTTATACTAAGGAAGTATTCTTATAGGTTTTTATTACGCGAATTTCATACAAAATGCAGCAAAAACGACGGATTTACAAAAAAGTGATCCTATAAGGTTTTCATTTTTTTCTAGCGAGGTAGAGAACCTTGACTATTTTTAACCGACTTCTGTAAGAAAAGGAGGTTATCTAAGTACGGATAGTTTTTTTAATATTTTTTTTTATGTTTGTTACCTCATAACTTTTGACTGGATGAACCGATTTTCTTTTGTTTGAAAGGTGAAGCTTCCTGAATGGTCCCATTTTTTTTTGGTCCATGTCTGACAATGGTATCTATGAGAAAATCACATAAGTCTTAAATTTGCATTAGGTATGTGCGCGACAAATAGACG
>JAKRZM010000488.1:465508-476197 GCA_036379175.1 Heliconius cydno galanthus | reverse complement strand
TGCTTACTAAGATATTCCTTTTATGAAAAGTGGACTGAAGTGGATTGGTCATTAAACACTTACTATGACTCACCCTTTATTAATTTTAATTAATATCTTTATTAAATTATTCGCCTTTCATTACTCTTCAAAATATGTGAAATAAACTCGTTAACCAATACTTCGAGCGTACCTGCTTCTGTTAAGCAAATTAAATAACGTGTAATTACAGACTGACATACACCTTCTCTCGTTTTCATTAGTGAATTTAAATTAATGAAACCTTACCTAAAAGGCAATTTTAGAGTAACTTATCGATTTTTATTATAAATAATAATTGGACATGATTGCTACGACAAATATAATAGAAGTCTAGAACTAAAATTGGTGTTAGTAGTAACCGATATTGACAATTTTAATACTTTCCAGTTCCAATACTCAGTCGTGTTGTTTATTATAACTATCCGTACTTTGATTACTTTGAAGACTTTTGTATATAAAAATGTTGTAAAATTGTGTAATACTTATTCCAGTTCTTACCATTTTTTTTTATTTTATAGAAAAGATAGTTCACAAATGTTTTTCGTCGCTAAAAAATGTTTAATTTTCATTGATTTCACAATATATCACATTAGATTTTATAATTAAATACAAAATTTACCTCAGAAACAAGACCAAAAAAATTGTTAATCTACCTGCCTTAAAGTTACTCGTATATATGTAGGTATCAGGTGCTAACCGCTATCCCCATCTCGGAAATGCAATCACAGTATTCAATATTGTTCTATTACTTTAAAGTATGCCTTTGAATGTCTACAAATTTAATTAAATTCTGAAAGAGGCTCCAACGTAAGTTTCTACTAATGATTGTATTGTGTCAATATTAAGAGTATAACTTTAGGGGAGGAAAACCTTGTTTTCTCTCTTCTGCTTTATCTTCTTTTTCTTTTGCTTATCAGTAAAGTCGACAGTAAATAGAGAATTTTATACAAAATGCATCAAAAATGGCGTATAAGTAAATTATAATTGTATCTTTAGATTACGTAGACTTAAATATTTTATGTAAATTTTGTTTTTGGCAAACCGACATCGAGACTAGAAAGTAATTCAAATAAGGGTCCCGCTATCACCTTTTTAGATACGAAATCCTAAAAAGCAGTTTCACGCTTTTTCACTCATAGCAACCATACCTACAGAGGGGAAGCGTGCGTGTAACTGCTTTCACTATAAAATAACAAATAATATAATATTTCACGAATTTTGTGTCAATAATAATAATAAATACCACATAAAATATTATTCTAAGCAGTCGTGGTAAATAATGCTAATATTTCAGGAGACGGATTTTATGTCGGTTTGTTACAACCGTCTAAGTGAGACAATCATAAATATAGAGACCTACTTTTAGGTTTTTGTGCCATTTGGCAAAGATAAAACTATGACATATATTGCATATTTTACTACTTTTGTAGTAAAATATGCAATATATGCATATTTTACTACAAAAGTAGTATTATTCTGCTACTGTTATAATATTTTTATATACATATTAGCCTATTTAAAAATACAGCGGAGAAAAGAATAATGTAATAATCTCTTCATATCCTGGAAAGAACGAGAAATAAGTTAAGTTAAAGGACCACTCAGGTCGTTGTGGCGCAGTGCGTCTAATCACAACCGGGATGGTTATGGGTTCAATCCACGCTCGGGAGTAAGATATTTTAATTACTTTCATATACCCTCTCATAGACAAAACGCACCGCTTAATTCCGACACAGTCTAAAAAGTTGGACGTAAAGCAGGAAACAAAGATAATAGGTTCCCTCTGCGTTCTCTTTTAAGCGAGGAAAAGGGTAAATTATTTAAAAAAGTTACTTATTTAAAAAGAAACTCCGTATTAAATAATTCACATTCATTAAATATTTTGCATAAGCCTAACACGGGAAGTAACAAAAGTCAGTGACTAGCAAAGCGACACAGGATGATTGTGCATAGATTATAAATTAAAGGAAATCAATGAATTGGCAGTGCTAGGTGTTCTTACGAATAAGGCGAGTGGAGAATGATGTTGTCATCTTACAAGGATAAGCTTTCAAAGTACATTGGAGGGTTTGGGTAAAATCATTTACGGCTTGCCTAACGCGGTAATTAACTTTAGGTCCAATTATTTAGAAGGCCATGTATGTAGAGGTATTAAATAACATTATATTACCTACAATTAGGATTTTGGACAAACATTTTCGAATTATAATGGTTCTAGATAAAGAAAATATTATAGTTTATCATTTAATAAAGAAAAAAATATCAGGATCGTTTTTAAAACTTTTAGTGGCCCATAAATATTTATTTAAATCAAAAAATATCATCGCAATATAACTTTTAATTTTTGGTACATTTGTCGGCAAAAATACAAACATAAATACGCTTACTAACTTCATTAGACGTCCTTCTAAGCCTTAAATATTATTCAATTCCAACAATAGATATACAGATTAAACTCATAAACTGTTTTTTTAAGAATTCACATAATTCTCTTTGGTCGTCGTGACGCAGAGGCACAAGGATGACTGTGATGCGACGGGTTCGATCCCCATTCGAGGAAGTGAAATATTTATTTACATATATATTTCTATTTCTTCGCTCCGGTGTCGAGGCGAAGCTCGGCGTTGAGTTCACCAGAGTTCGGCAGAAAGTGGGGAACGGAGTGTCTTAACACTAGGTTCCCTCTGTCTATCCTGCTGTGTGCGGGATACAGCGTGAAGCTAAAAAATAATAATTCTCTTTAATTTATCTCTTTAATCAATATCTCGCAAAACTAACTGTTTCACTATTTCCTTTGCGAATGGCCGTAGAAATTTTAAGTCAGGCGACGTGTTTTGACTTACAACTTAGTGAGTTATTAATATTCAATCCATGTTGGTTTGTTACGGCCCTCTTATGTATCCTCACCACCTCTGGAGAGTTTGGAAACCCAAGTTATTTCCATTGAAATATCAGTCATGCTCATTTGGTCATATTGACTGATATATTTGATTTATTCTAGAAGTTTGCTGCCTAGGAATTTAATCTGATTTAGAATTTCTAAAGATATGTCTAAAGATATTTTCATTCGATAGATTTACATGTTTTACTTTCCAAATAAAGTTCTAACTTCACGGGTAATTTTTTCGTTTTCTAGAAATCTTGTGTAAATAGTAAATCAAATTTCTTGATTTATTGCTTTAATAAATGAAAATTTATTTGAATCTTAATTAATTTATAAAGAAACTAAGTGAAAGTTATATGAAATTCGCGCTAATTAAAATATAGCTGTACTTTTTCAAAGCCAACACTATGTCTTTCTAATGAGGTGTCGTCTCTAAGCTTAAAGCGCAATACTTGTAACGAAATACTCAGTTAATAATAAATATTCTGAATAAAAATAATTACTTTAAAAAATGTCGATATATAATTCTTTTTACAGATCCACATTTCCAATTAACAAGATTACTATTTATTGTGAAAATATTAACACCAGGTTTAAATTCCAGGTCATGGTTAATTAAATATGATGGCTTTGAGGTTGGTACTACTTTTAATTGAATAATTACTCGACTACGGCGAATCCGGAATCTGAGGGNAAATACTCAGTTAATAATAAATATTCTGAATAAAAATAATTACTTTAAAAAATGTCGATATATAATTCTTTTTACAGATCCACATTTCCAATTAACAAGATTACTATTTATTGTGAAAATATTAACACCAGGTTTAAATTCCAGGTCATGGCTAATTAAATATGATGGCTTTGAGGTTGATACTACTTTTAATTGAATAATTACTCGACTACGGCGAATCCGAAATCTGAGGGATTTATTTTTAGCGTATTTTATGTACATTACCGTTTCTTTCTTCTCTTGTAGATGGTAAGCTACAATATGTCGTATTTGTTTTGATGGTGCGGGTTCGGTTTTTCTTGCGTAAATCCCTGTAAAAAACCTATGGGAATCCCGGGATGAAAACAACCTTTATGGTGCTCCACAACCCCTTTCTTATATTTTAGTTTTAATGCCATAAAAATGTCAAGCACACAACTCAGGCACTTCATTCTTCTGTGGCTACATTTAAGCACAGTTCATCATTGTCATAATATTTTTTTTTTTACTATTTGATCATTCATATTAATATTTTATTTGTACAAGCTTTAAATTTTGTAGGAGTTTTCATTATTTTCATGTTATATTCGTTTTTTAGGGTTAAGTAAATAGTCACTATAACACGACGGTTGTCTTGGTTGTGGCTTCAATTCCCACCCGCGGAATAAATGATTTTTTCATTTCTTAGCTGTTCCTCCATACAATATACAATGCCCCGAAAAATGGACGGAAAGTAAGGAACGGAGTGCCTTAACACTAGATTACCTCTGCCTTTCGGTTATACGCAATTACACCGTAAACCTGAAAATATACAAGTTTTAGACTTCTTAACCGTGAGATACTCCACCTACTGCGACGACGGTATAGGTATTTATTTGACGAAAACGTTTTTACATTTGGTTGAATTCACGTAGATTTCATCGATTTGGTGTGCAAGTTAAATTGCATTGGTCGAAGTCTGGAAAATCTTTCATTTTAATACAACTCTCGGCTCTGGTGGGACATAAAACGTTTTCTCTGGGGCATGTGAACGTTTGCGCCGTATATGGTGATAAGTACGGATGGGCAGAATTTATTAACTTTCCTTCGAGACGATCGCTCGCCTTGATTGGGATGTATATATTTTTCGGTACATTGGTCTCGAAAAATACTGTCGAGCTGAAAGATGTAAGTAATTCTCAGGATTTCTTTTGAATAAATGTAACTGAATATATCTAACTAGATTTTTTTATATCTATTATATCAAAACTATTATATCAAACTAGATTTTTTTCTTAGCAATTTACTATACGATTTATATTAGTTTTTTAGTGGTTAATATTTTTTTAATTTCCACTTCAATTTGAGACGTTATGTAAATAGAAAAGCCCAAGATCGAGATCAGTGGCGTGCCATTGGAAAGACCTATGTCCAGCAGTGGACGAGGACAGGCTGATGATGATGATGATGATGTAAATAAAGACTTAGATTTTTTATTAATTTCAGCATAAAAATTTAACACTTACTGCTTAAAAATATGAAATACAATAAAAAAGTTAAATATACATATTAATACGAAATATACAATTTTACTTTTAATTTACAAGTAAAGTCATGAAAAAATATTAGTTCTACGATACAGTAAAGAATATTTTAATAATTAGGTACGTCGACAGTCGTTCCTCACAGTTAAAACAAAGTTTCTGTCACATGTCAGATAATATATTCCGAAATTTTAGTATTATCTCTCTCGTATGAGTTGGATACCAAGTTTTAGAGACGATTATACGTTTCATTTCATAACTTGTAATTAAATAACCTTTAATAAGACTAATTAAACAAAAATTAAGACAATTGTAAATGTATAAATAAATAAAATAAATGAAGTCGTCGTGGCGCAGCGGCACGATGGTGTGACTGGAACGCGACAGTTGTGGGTTCGATCCCCACTCGAGGAAGTGAAATATTTATTTACGTTTATATTTCCATTTCTTCGATCTGGTGTCGAGGCAGAGCGCGGCGTAGAGTTCTGCCACTCAACACGCAATGTCTCCAGAATTCGGCAGAAAGTGGGGAACGGAGTGTCTTAACACTAGATTTCCTCTGCCTACCCTGCTGTGTGCAGGGTACAGTGTAAATGTATATTTTTTTTATATTATGAACATAAGACATCTTGTATACCGCATGGAGGAGTGCTGACATGCAGTGAATGTGTCAGTCAGTCACTTTTTTCTATATATGTATTTAGTATACAAACTGATTATGTGTATATGTATTGTATATAAGAAAAGCGGCCCACCCGCGGCTTCGCCTGCGTGAACTACGTTATTATTAATTTCCGTCTCCATGAGTACGTACGTTCTATAAGTGACGTCCATGCAAAATTTGACACTCCTATACTTTGTAGTAACGAAGTTTCATACAAACTTTCAACCCCAAAAACAACCCCTTAGAAGTCGAATATTGCAAATTCCCATCTTAGCGAGCACCTACGTCCTATAAGCAACTCCTATGCAAAATTTCAGATTCCTAGCACTTGTAGTTTCTGAGATTTCGTGATGAGTGAGTGACCTTTCGATTTTATATATATAGATAGATATAGATATATAAATAATTATATATAACAAGATAAATAATTACTTAAAACTTCCCTAATAACTATACATCCTCTAAAATATCTAAAAATATAATATTAACTTACAAGTAAAGCATGGATAAATCGTTATTCTTGTAGTGTACACACACGAGGTATCCGAAGTAAAACTTTCAGCAATATTTACTTTAACTTTATTTTTTTATATATTTTCTCTATTCTTGTCTTTTATGATTTTTATTTACAGATTTATATTTGAACAAAAGTATTTTTGACGCTCGAAAAATAGGCAACAAAATACTTTCAATATTTGCACAGCGCCCACTGTCACTTACAGTCGGATTTTTAATGGGATATTCTATAAAAAGTTTACTTTTAGGTCTTCTTTTTCTTGGAGTTATATATGAAAAACTAACATTAAATAAAGGTTTAAACTGAACTAAAAATAAATTATTACATTATTTTTTGTTATTTATCTTATAAACAACAACAAAATAAATAATACTATATTACTAACTATAGCATTTTAGTAGTTTATAACGTTCCACCTAATAGTTTTATTTTATTCATCCTTGTATTTCCAATTTCCGTCCATAAAGGAAAACTAGGCAAACAAGTTTTATATATAGTACTTAAGATCTCTTTGTCCAAGAGTCGCTTTCGGGCATATCCGTAGCGCTGAATCTAATATCAAATTATTTGTTCAATATTGTTATTTATTTTACTTATATAAGTACCGTATCTTCTAGACAATGATTCGGGAACTCGGAAAATGGGGTAAAAATGTCTTGATGTGAGAATGGAGTGACCTAACACTAAGTTTTCTCTGAAGAAATGTTATGTCTATGTTAAAGAAAGATAATGTTAATATCAATTCCTTATACTAATAAAAAAATAAACAGAATGTTAAATATGAACAGGATATTTCATAAAATAATCAATTCCTCATAATCACTGCCAGCTTGTGCCAAGGCTCCTTTAATTGTACGAGCTCGGTCTCGGCTAGTCAGGTCAAAGAGCACAACTGTCATCACACCCAAGTTACAGACAGACATTTATTGATTCAAGACCAGATTTAGACTGAAATCTAATACGAAGAATTAACCGTACCATTTAGCAAGTTGCGTAGGTTTTCTACATAGAGGTCATTGGGTCGACTTTTATAGTGTCTCGTATTGTTGTTTGATCTGTGTAACCCTCATTTGACAAATTGACTTGCTTTTATAATCTGTGTTATGTAAATTTGGTGTGACACAGATATTAAAATGCTAACGATTGGCTTGCGGCTTCGCCCGCTTGAATTATACAAATATTTGTTTATGAATCCATAAACATTTTTTATATAACACAGTAGGCAGAGAGGACCTAGTGTTAAGACACTCCGTTACCATATTTCCTCTCAATTTTTGAATCATTGTGTGTTTATAATAATAAAAAAAAAAAAAATTATAAAACGTTTGATTGTTAAGTACTTACGAAAATTTTACCCTAGCTACGGTCGATCTGCACTATACGTGATTTAATTTTAGTAAATTAAAAAGTTGCGGTTGTGTCCATTCAAAGTTTTAATTAATTAGCAATAATTAACGAAAATGTAATATCTACTGGAATGTAACAATGTTTTAAAGTATATTTTGGTGGGATCGATGTTTTGTGAAACCTGACTACCAGTATAAGAGCTTCGTGATTTTTCATCAAACAAGCAGTGTAATTTTGGCGCTTTAATAATTAGATACAAAGTAGCAAATCGGTTTTACTTAGTTAAATCGTGGTATTAAATTCTAAAGTCTATTTATTTAATATTTTATTACACCAACTTAAACATAAAACAGATACAAGATAAAACAAATGAAAAATAGTCTAAATGTGGCCTTTACCATAGAAAAGATCAAAAAACATATGGATATTGGTTCTGGTTCTAAATCTAGTTCATACAGTTACAAGCATGTGTCCCTGAGCTACGACTGGCGATAATAAGCAATAACTATATAATTATACGTAGATAATAATTTTTAATAACTCAAAATTATTTTTGATTTTTATTAAAAAAACTTCATGCTGTATCTCGCACACAGAAGACAGAGAGAATATTATCTTAAGATACTCCTTTCCCTACTTTCCGTCGAATTTTTCGCATTACGTGTTGAGTGGGAGAACTCAATCCTGGCTTTTGACTTGGTACTAGAGCGAAGAAATGGAAATATTAATAAATAATAGTCCATTTTCTCAAGTCGGAATCGAATTCACAATCGTCGCGTTACAGTAACACCCTTATGCTCCTGCTCCGTTGGCCTCTTTTAGATTTTTATAGTTAACTAGCGGACGCGCGCAGCTTCGCTTGCGTATTTAGAATAGAATTCTAATAACCTATGAAACATGTGTTCAATGAAATATTTTTAAGAGTCTAAATTTCAAATTTTATAAAAATCGGTGGCGATTTAAGAATTTTTCCATACAAACTTTCAACCCCTTATTTGCACCCTTATGGAAATAATTCTAGAAAACCATGAAATACGTGTTCAATTAAATACTTTTAAGAGTCTGAATTTCAAATTTTATAAGAATCGGTGCTGATTTAAATTTTTTTCCATACAAACTTTCAACCCCTATTTCACCCCTTTAGGGATAAAATTTTTCAAAACCCCTTCTTAGTGGATGTCCAGATTACGAAAATAAACATTTGTCCAAATTTCAAGTTTCTACCATGAGCGGTTACGGCTGTGCGTGCGTCTTACCTCAGTCAGTGAGGACAAGTCCTTTTATATATATAGACTAATAGCGAAGAAGTTCTTTGAATACAATTATATTGCTTCAATGAATTCAATTAGTTCTTAGAACACTCATACAATTTAGTTCGTGTTATATTTTTTTGCTTGTATCAATTATATTGCATGTTACGTATTGCATGTTACGTATTGCATTTCGTTCTAGGCAATAAATCTTTTGTTTCATATAGAGACTACCCATATCCATATCCTAATAAAACTTTTGTGATAACGTAAGTTATTTTCCCTTTTTGTACAATTATTATTATTTTATTTATTGTTATTTTATTTATTATTATTTTATTGAGTATTCATATAGTTACTCATAGTAGAGGCCGTCGTAGCGCAGGGGCCTAAGGGTGTGACTGTAACTGTGGCGGTCGTAGGTTCGATCCCGTTGGGGAAATTAATTAATATTTATTAATATTTTCATTTCTTCGCTCTGGCACCATGGCAAAAGTCCGGCATTGAATTACGCCACTTAAAAATGCCTCGAAAAATTCAGCGAATAGTGAGAAACGGAGTGTCCTAACACTAAGTTCTCTCTGCTTATCCTGCTATATGCGAGATAAACCGTGAAGTTAATAAAAAAATATAATACGGTAATACATAATGAGATGGACTGTCGACAATAAGCTCAAACGCACACCTAATTATTGGTATTTAATCACTGAAACGAGCCTGAGGTATTCAGGTTGCATCTAGGCATCTAGGTATTAGATAACTCCATATTCATCCTAGGAACGTGACATAGCATACGCTAATATGCATATAGATTTGACGTTTTGTATGGATTGTATGAACAAACAAGGTTTGTATCGTTTTAGGGTTCCCCATAAATAGATATGCTCGATCACGAACCAAATGTGAAATGAATAGTTTGTGGTGGTTCCCGAGCATTGCTCGACATGTATCTACATAATCGAGTGTTGAATCGACATTTAATCGAGTGTTGAATATATCAAAGTAATTAGAGTTATTTGGTATTTTGCTTTAGAGGTAGCTTAGCGAGAGGTAGATTATGGGTTCGATTCTCACTCGAGGAAATTAAATATTTCATATTTTAATTTTTCGCTTTTTAGGTGTTGAGGCAAAGCGCGGCGTTGAGTTCCGTGCTCAGCACGTAATGCCCCCAGAATTCGACGGAAAATGCAGAATGAAACTGTATTAACACTAGGTTCTCAAGTTCTCACTGCCTACCCTGTTATTTCCAGAATATAGCGTGAAGCTAAAAAAATAGAATAGTAAATTTTTAGATGTTATACGTCTAAAGATATTTCATATAGTGTCACAGAAAAATTACTTACATGACAAGAAATTAAATAAAAGAGGCATTTCAATAGTAGTAGTAGTATATTTCAATAAATGACATAAATGTCTCTACCAATAACTTCTAAACATGACAGTCCTCTTGCAAACATAATAAATTTATATTGAAGGAACATTTAGGACATAGTTACTACGTAAGTTTATGAATAAGCTAGGGCGGTCGTATATTCTAACACGAGACTGTAAATTTTCTTATCGTTTTTTCACAGTGTTAAGATACTACTTCTTCCACATACGATGGAACTTAACGTCGCGCTTTGTCTTGTATACGTGAGCGAGAAAATAAAAATATTTTATTCCTCCGAGTGGAAATCGAACCCACAGCTGTCACGTTTACAGACAGACAAGCTGTAAATATAAAAAATCAGCTTCACGCACACAGCAGGTTAGGCAGAGAGAACCTAGT
>JAKRZM010000488.1:404591-462634 GCA_036379175.1 Heliconius cydno galanthus | reverse complement strand
ATACAGTAAAGAATATTTTAATAATTAGGTACGTCGACAGTCGTTCCTCACAGTTAAAACAAAGTTTCTGTCACATGTCAGATAATATATTCCGAAATTTTAGTATTATCTCTCTCGTATGAGTTGGATACCAAGTTTTAGAGACGTTTCATTTAATAACTTGTAATTAAATAACCTTTAATAAGACTAATTAAACAAAAATTAAGATAATTGTAAATGTATAAATAAATAAAATAAATGAGGTCGTCATGGCGCAGCGGCACAAGTGTGTGACTGTAACGCGACGGTTGTGGGTTCGATCTCACTCGAGGAAGTGAAATATTTATTTACGTTTATATTTCCATTTCTTCGCTCTGGTATAGGCAAAGCGCGGCGTTGAGTTCTGCCACTCAACACGCAATGTCTCCAGAATTCGGCAGAAAGTGGGGAACGGAGTGTCTTAACACTAGATTCCCTCTGCCTACCCTGCTGTGTGCGGGATGTATCCCGTATATTTTTAGTGTAAATGTATATTTTTTTATATAATTAACATAACACATCTTGTATATCGCCAGATCAGGATATCTTAGGCCTTTTTATCCTACTATGATGAAGGAGTGCTGACATGCAGTGAATGTGTCAGTCAGTCACTTTTTCTATATATGTATTTATTATATAAACTGATAATAATTACTTAAAACTTCCCTAATAACTATATATCCTCTAAAATATCTAAGAATATAATATTAACTTACAGGTAAAGCATGGATAAATCGTTATTCTTGTAGTGTACACATACGAGGTATCCGAAGTAAAACTTTCAGCAATATTTACTTTAACTTTATTTTTTTATTTATTTTCTCTATTCTTGTCTTTTATGCTTTTTATTTACAGATTTATATTTGAACTAAAGTATTTTTGACGCTCGAAAAATAGGCAACAAAATACTTTCAATATTTGCACAGCGCCCACTGTCACTTACAGTCGGATTTTTAATGGGATATTCTATAAAAAGTTTACTTTTAGGTCTTCTTTTTCTTGGAGTTATATATGAAAAACTAACATTAAATAAAGGTTTAAACTGAACTAAAAATAAATTATTACATTATTTTTTGTTATTTATCTTATAAACAACAACAAAATAAATAATACTATATTACTAACTATAGCATTTTAGTAGTTTATAACGTTCCACCTAATAGTTTTATTTTATTCATCCTTGTATTTCCAATTTCCGTCCATAAAGGAAAACTAGGCAAACAAGTTTTATATATAGTACTTAAGATCTCTTTGTCCAAGAGTCGCTTTCGGGCATATCCGTAGAGCTGGAGCTAATATCAAATGATTTCCTCAATATTGTTATTTATTTTACTTATATAAGTATCGTATCTTCTAGACAATGCTTTGAAAACTCGGAAAATGGGTAAAGAAAGTGTCTTAATGTGAATGGAGTGACCAAACACTAGGTTTCCTCTGCCTTCTTTGCTATGCGCTATGCTATGCTATCAATTTTATTATCTAAATCTCTTATACTAAAAAAAAAATAAACAGAATTTTAAATATCAACAGGATATTTCATAAAATAATCAATTCCTCATAATCACTGCCAGCTTGTGCCAAGGCTCCTTTAATTGTACGAGCTCGGTCTCGGCTAGTCAGGTCAAAGAGCACAACTGTCATCACACCCAAGTTACAGACAGACATTTATTGATTCAAGACCAGATTTAGACTGAAATCTAATACAAAGAATTAACCGTACCATTTAGCAAGTTGCGTAGGTTTTGTAGATAGAGGTCATTGGGTCGACTTTTATAGTGTCTCGTATTGTTGTTTGATCTGTGTAACCCTCGTTTGACAAATTGATTTGCTTTTATAATCTGTGTTATGTAAATTTGGTGTGACACAGATATTAAAATACTAACGATTGGCTTGCGGCTTCGCCCGCTTGAATTATACAAATATTTATTAATAAAATTTTTTTTATATAACAGAGTAGGCAGAGAGGACCTAGTGTTAAGACACTCTGTTAACATATTTCATCTCAATTTTTGAATCATTGTGTGTTTATAATAATAAAATAAAATAAAATATAAAACGTTTGATTTCGTTAAGTACTCACGAAAATTTTACCCCAGCTACGGTCGGTCTGCACTATACGTGATTTAATTTTAGTAAATTAAAAAGCTGCGGTTATGTCCATTCAAAGTTTAAATTAATTAGCAATAATTAACGAAAATGTAATATCTACTGGAATGTAACAATGTTTTAAAGTGTATTTTGGTGGGATCGATGTTTTGTGAAACCTGACTACCAGTATAAGAGCTTCGTGATTTTTCATCAAACAAGCAGTGTAATTTTGGCGCTTTAATAATTAGACACAAAGTAGTAAATCGGTTTTACTTAGTTAAATCGTGGTATTAAATTCTAAAGTGTATTTATTTATTTATTTAATATTTTACACCAACTTACACCAACTTAAACATAAAACAGATACAAGATAAAACAAATGAAAAATAGTCTAAACGTGGCCTTTACCATAGAAAATATCAAAAAACATATGGATATTGGTTCTGGTTCTAAATCTAGTTCATACAGTTACAAGCATGGGTCCCTGTCCCACGACTGGCGATAATAAGCAATAATTTTATAATTATACGTAGATAATAATTTTTAATAACTCAAAATTATTTTAGATTTTTATTAAAAAAACTTCATGCTGTATCTCGCACAGAAGACAGAGGGAACATTGTCTTAAGATACTCTTTTCCCTACTTTCCGTCGAATTTTTCGCATTACGTGTTGAGTGGGAGAACTCAATCCTGGCTTTTGACTTGGTACTAGAGCGAAGAAATGGAAATATTAATAAATATTAATTCATTTCCCCAACGGGATCGAACCTACGACCGCCGCAGTTACAGTCACACCCTTATGCCCCTGTTCCGTTGGCCTCTTAGATTTTTATAGTTAACTAATAGCGAAGAAGTTCTTTGAATACAATTATATTCAATTAGTTCAATGAATTCAATTAGTTCTTAGAATACTCATATACAATTTAGTTCGAGTTTTATTTTTTTGCTTGTATCAATTATATTGCATGTTACGTATTGCATTTCGTTCTAGGCAATAAATCTTTTGTTTCATATAGAGACTGAAATGGATAGCCATATCCATATCCTAATATTTTTTTTGTGATAACGTAAGTTATTTTGCCTTTTTGTACAATTTATTGTTATTTTATTTATTATTATTTTATTGAGTAATTTTAATTCATATAGTTACTCGTAGTAGAGGCCGTCGTAGCGCAGGGGCCTAAGGGTGTGACTGTAACTGCGGCGGTCATAGGTTCGATCCCGTTGGGGAAATGAATTAATATTTATTAATATTTTCATTTCTTCGCTCTGGCACCATGGCAAAAGTCCGGCATTGAATTACGCCACTTAAAAATGCCTCGAAAAATTCAGCGAATAGTGAGAAACGGAGTGTCCTAACACTAAGTTCTCTCTGCTTATCCTGCTATATGCGAGATAAACCGTGAAGTTAATAAAAAAATATAATACGGTAATACATAATGAGATGGACTGTCGACAATAAGCTCAAACGCACACCTAATTATTGGTATTTAATCACTGAAACGAGCCTGAGGTATTCAGGTTGCATCTAGGCATCTAGGTATTAGATAACTCCATATTCATCCTAGGAACGTGACATAGCATACGCTAATATGCATATAGATTTGACGTTTTGTATGGATTGTATGAACAAACAAGGTTTGTATCGTTTTAGGGTTCCCCATAAATAGATATGCTCGATCACGAACCAAATGTGAAATGAATAGTTTGTGGTGGTTCCCGAGCATTGCTCGACATGTATCTACATAATCGAGTGTTGAATCGACATTTAATCGAGTGTTGAATATATCAAAGTAATTAGAGTTATTTGGTATTTTGCTTTAGAGGTAGCTTAGCGAGAGGTAGATTATGGGTTCGATTCTCACTCGAGGAAATTAAATATTTCATATTTTAATTTTTCGCTTTTTAGGTGTTGAGGCAAAGCGCGGCGTTGAGTTCCGTGCTCAGCACGTAATGCCCCCAGAATTCGACGGAAAATGCAGAATGAAACTGTATTAACACTAGGTTCTCAAGTTCTCACTGCCTACCCTGTTATTTCCAGAATATAGCGTGAAGCTAAAAAAATAGAATAGTAAATTTTTAGATGTTATACGTCTAAAGATATTTCATATAGTGTCACAGAAAAATTACTTACATGACAAGAAATTAAATAAAAGAGGCATTTCAATAGTAGTAGTAGTATATTTCAATAAATGACATAAATGTCTCTACCAATAACTTCTAAACATGACAGTCCTCTTGCAAACATAATAAATTTATATTGAAGGAACATTTAGGACATAGTTACTACGTAAGTTTATGAATAAGCTAGGGCGGTCGTATATTCTAATACGAGACTGTAAATTTTCTTATCGTTTTTTCACAGTGTTAAGATACTACTTCTTCCACATACGATGGAACTTAACGTCGCGCTTTGTCTTGTATACGTGAGCGAGAAAATAAAAATATTTTATTCCTCCGAGTGGAAATCGAACCCACAGCTGTCACGTTTACAGACAGACAAGCTGTAAATATAAAAAATCAGCTTCACGCACACAGCAGGTTAGGCAGAGAGAACCTAGTACACCTACACTCCGTTCCTCACTTTCTGCCGAATTCTGGAGGCATTAAGTGTTAAGTGGCAGAACTAAACACCGCGCTTTGTCTCGACGCCAGAGCGAAGAAATGGAAATATAAATTTGAATAAATATTTCATCTCTCGTGTGGGGATCGAACCCACAGCCAGTCGGTTTTACAGTCACACTTTGCACGCCTGCACCAAGAATAGAATAGAATAGAATAGAAATAGCCTTTTTTAACAAACTTAAATATTTTACAATAAACAATAAGGTACTTATATCTAGACATCGGTAAATTGTTTGTTTTGCTTTTCAGCATAGGCCTCCCCCAGATCCTTCCACACTTGACGATCGTGTGCTTTCCTCGTCCATATTGCTCCCGCTGATGCTTTTATGTCGTCTTCCCATCTTCGTAGTGGTCGTCCTCTTTTCCGTTTTCCTTCCCTTGGATACCACTCTGTGACATCTTTAGCCCATTTCTCGAGCCCACTCCTAATAATATGCCCTGCCCACTTCCATTTTAATTTATTGCCGCCTGCACCAAGACTGGTCTCTAAATATAAAATTAAATAATTAATTTAAAGCTTAAAATAGAAAGGCATGTCAAAATGGTCGTTTAAAAACCGCACAAAGTTATATATGTATGAATGAAAATATGAAAAGACAGTAAACAAACTTCAGACTCCATTAGGCGACGCGGTGGGCGCTATGTCAACATTGTCAGCATTGTCGGCATTCACCTCGTTAAAAGCTAACCTTTTTTTTGAGTGCTTAGATAAGTTTAGCCCTTACCCAATTGACCTTCTGTTGTCTTTATATTATATAGAAATTATTTTAGGAAGGTATCTGGGAACCTAGTGTTATGATACTTCGTTTCCATTAACATACGAGTACTTCCGTTCTCCACTTTCCGCCAAATTTTGCAGGCATTACGTGATGAATGGCGGAATTGTTTCTATATGAAAATATTACATTTCCTCCAGTGGAAAATGAACCCTCAAACTGAAAAAATACAAAATCAGAAATTTCATAAAATTTTGTTATTAAATACTAATTGATCTATCGGCAAAGGTCCCCGACCCGATACAGCCTATACATATATTTGTTTTGGCAAAACAGATTTAAGTAAAAGAAAAAATAAAAATCCAATGTTGCCAACATTATGATTTGTTTTCAAAGCCGAAGTCACTTAACAAGGGTATTGTCCTTCCTTTTGTTTGCCCAATTTCCTTCCACTTAAAATCAATTTCTAAAGCTTAGCTCGTTTTATTGGACAAGTTTTACGAAAATATCATTATAATATTTTCCCGAGCATATCAACCGTAAGTAAAACGCTAAATTCATATTCTAGGAAGGAAATTATTTTTTATTTGGTGAAATTGTAAGGTTCCTTTTATTTTGGAGGTTGGGAATTTTGTGATAGAAATTTTCACACAGATTTGTTCATAATAATATGCATAATATCTCGAAAATTAGGTGAATGTGTGGACTTAATAGTGTACGACGACGTACGACTTTTCACCAAGTTTCTGTGATCCTGCAATATGCGGGAATCAGCGTGAACCTAAAACGACAAAAACGATAGCCAATTCTGGAGGCATTGCGTGTTGAGCGAAGAAATTAAGATATTAAATTCCTCGAGTGGGAGTCAAATACACAACCTATCCCTAACTGGCACAAATCCTAATAAAATGTATAAATTTAATTTATTTCATAGATATGAAACTGTACACAAAGTACTACTTACTTTGTGTACTGCAATAATTCCCAATTTTATAATTTTCTTAGATTTTTCAAAATACGATAAACGCTCAAAAGTTACAAGAAAAATATTAATAGTACCTATACACTATACGAAAAAAAGTTATAAAAATTTTATAACTGAAGAACAATTTAAAAACAGTGCTTATCCAATTATTAAACCATTTTTAAGTATCATAAACCCTGTATAATAATTTGATAAATCTTTTTTATGTGGCTTTATCGGGTTTTATGGGAATTTACTCTCTCATAAGTTTCGAAACGATCCCCGGAACTGCAAAAGTCTAATATCGTTAAAAGATTAGGGTAAAATATTTTTAGTTGCTTATTATACCAATGAGTATACCGATGCTAGGGGGATCGATCCCTCTTAGGCAATAATTATATTTTAAAAAAAAATCTTTTACTTTTTTCTAAAATGGAAAACGGAGTGTCTCAACACTGTACAACATACAACGTGAAGGTGAAAAATTGAGATTTATAAATTCGTAAGGTTTTTTTGGAATGGAATACTTGGTCTGATTATGGACGGTATTTCTATCTAATAATAAATAAACAGTAAAAAAGTAGTTTTTCTTAGCTAATTTTATTTTCAAAACTACATTATTGCAACATATGGTATCTCAGTTTTTGGTGAATATCGATATGTTCCTCAATTTTGTAGAATATTTTTATTCTATCTTCAATAGTTTCAGTAGAGCATGCGATAAAGGTTATTTTACATCAGTTTTTTTATCCCATGGCTTATATTATTAAAATTTTAATAAGGATCCTTAAATTGTCCTAGAAATAAAAATAGCCTATGTTATAAAGTGATAATGTACTATACTACTCGTGAAAGAATTTTTAAAATTAGTTTAGTACTTTTTGAATTTATTAATTACAAACATACATATAAATCTTTTGTTTTTATAATATTGTATAATATCTAAAATAGATAGAAATTGTATTTATCTATTGTTAAATACGAGACGAAAGTAGAAAGTAGGTTGTGTAGGTGTCCTATTATTAAGAGTCGGACTTTATTTACGTAAATAGTTAATGTAATTGCTAAAGTTGAAACCTAATTAGATTCTAAATGGGCTAGCCCTATTTCATATATATTAATTTTATTTTTATTTCCATATTTAGATTTATTATAATATTTTATATATATTTTCGTAAACTTGTATTTTAATTAACATTTGACTTCAAAATTTTCATTCAATACCATAAAATTTTGAGATGTCTAAATAATTGGCTTCTTTGACATTTTATTACCTTTACGAGTATATAATTACTATACTCCGTTTCCCATTTTCCACTGAATTCTGGAGGCATTGCGTGTGAAGTGCCGGAACTTAACGCCGCGCTTTGCCTCGACACGACACAAGAACGAAGTAATGAAAATATAAATTTAAATAAATATTTTCTTTCCTCGAGTAAGGATCGAACCCACAAACAATCGGTTTTACTGTCATACTTTGTGCCTCTTCGCATACTGGCCGACAATAAAATATACATTATATTTTCTTATATATCTTCCATGTATAGACAGCGATGAGTTATAGTTTTATTAGTCCGTTCTCCATTTTCCACCGCATCTCGCATTACGCTTTAAGCGGCGGAACTGAACTCCGCACAATTTTTTAAATATGAACTATTTTTTATATAATAAATAAAATAAATATAACTATTTTGTAATAGATTACGTGCTTTAAACAACCGTCGTCAACACTAAACATAATAATATTTTTCCGAAAGCAGGTCATTATTTCCAGAACTTTCCAAGCAACGTACTGTATATCCAAAATGAATCATTGACAATTTCCAAGAACTAATGGAACCATTAGCGGCTGGAATAAAGCACTTTATTATATGACAACTTCGTGTAATCTAGTTGCGTGTTTTTAGGGTGGGAATGTTCAAATAAGGGTTGTATAAGAAATATAGGGTTGATAAAAAGGATTAGTTACCTAAGATAGTATCTACGCGTGAAAACTGGTTCTATGAAGTGTCCTTATCGTTGCCTTTTTGAGTGGCCTCGTATAGAATATGTTAAAGAAATGTTTTCCCTTGATATTGGTAGGTACTAATATATTTTCTATTCTTTTCATCTTGGATAGTAATTGACTTTTAACTTGTAGGTCGTAGTAACTATACTAAATTTCATCGCGGTTTTAAATGGTCATCATTTTAGGAAATTAGGGTTGCGTTATGAATATTCAATGTTCTGAAATCTTATAAAAAATCAATAAAGTTAGGTATATAACTATATAAATATATGTATTTATTATATCTATGTAAAAGTATAGAGTCGTGCATAAATGTGAATTAAACCTGGATTTTAAACACGAAACCCATGACGTAAGAAAAAAATACTCTAAGTATTTCAAAAAGTTTTTAAAATGCATGTATCATTTATACATTTCTTTTTAATTTTTTCACTTCTTTATTTATTTCTTGTTGGCAACCAAGTTATAAACTCGGGTTGAGTTTCAACACATGCAATGCCTCCAGACTTTGGCGGAAAATGGATATCGGAGTGTCTTAACGCTAGGCTCCCTCTGCCTATCCTTCTACATATAGGATACAGCATGAAGCTAAAAAGAAAAAAAAATCTGTTCTTTTATAATTTCGTTACTTGCCACATACATACATTTGAATATTTCACATATTTATTTCACTTCTTTAACTAAAAGGTTTCTATTACTGAAAAAAAAATCTCTTTTCATACGTGAAAACCGCTTAGCGGTAAATTATTGAGATGTTCAGAAAATCGTTCTTTGTAATGTTTGTGTATATTCTGATATACGCTTTGAAAGTATAGCAAACAAGGAGCCAAGTTCAGTGGCCTGGAAAAGTTTCTTAAATAATACTTTATACATGAATTGTTTCATAATTTATTTTATAGAAATGCAAAATATTTTCTATGTATATAGACGAATACGATAGACGTCGTAGTGGTGCAAAAACAGTAGGATTCAGGATTCGATTCCCACTTAGGTGAAATAATTGTTTTCAATTCTTTACTCTGGTAACAAGATCACTCTGGTACAGCATTGATCTACGGATCATCATGCAATGTCTTAAAAATTGGACAGAAACCAGAGAACGGAGTCTCATTATAAATGTAAATGTAACCCATTTACAGCTTTTCAACTGTATTTGAGACACTGTTTTTTACTCATACAAGAAAATGAAAATGATTCATTCTCCTGAGAATGAACCCACAACCATTGCTTTAACAACCAGACGCAAGCCTCTATATGCCTCTATATTATTAGTAATATAACATACCCCATCATCCCAGTTATCTCTTACACCTCAGTCAGGTACGAGGTAAGCATATGTACTGACATATCGTCTCTCTCACTGCATCAACAAATCACTGTCACTCTCCCCCCTTTAACCCATAAAGATGGTGTACGTGGTGCCGGAAGATGTTAAGCTGTGGGAAAATCTCTGTATTAATCAAATATATTGATATACCAGAGGTATAGCCTACTCTGCCATGTGTGGCATAAAGCGTGAAGCTAAAAAAAATAGAAATGCGTTAATCTCAAAAATTACTAAACTGATTTTAATGAAATTTGGACTATTCCCTAAGTTGAAAATTGGAATTACTATAATTGGAAAAATATGAATAATCTATATAAATGTTTCGTAAATAACTAGAGGTTATATCAGCTGTTAGTAATAATATTCTGGAGAAATCCTTCCTAAGCTTGTGAAATATATAACAAAAGTTCAAAACATTTACAAGATAAAGGGACCTAATGTGGTGTTACTGCTTTCTTCTTTGGGCCTATCTCGTGTAGCTGCGAGGCTAAGTCAGATGGAAATGAGAAAACTAAGTTTTGACAGCTGTGTGACAATAAATTGTCCTAAAGAAGTCGATTCTTGGGGTTCCGTAGTTCGAGCCGAATGGTAAAAAACGTAACCCTTATATTTTTGTAAGATCTGTTTATGTCGAAACTATTATTATTAAGAAAAATGTATTTTTAGTATTACTGAAAAATGTTAATAATATTCGGTCCGATATAATATATCCCTAATCTATGTTTATTATTATGATTTCACATTTTCGGAGTTAGTATATAAATAACGTTTACATTTAAATAACGTTAAGCTGATTAGGAAAACACTTTAAATACATTTTTTAAAAAATCAGCTTCACGCTGTATCCCGCACACAGCAGGGTAGGCAGAGGGAACCTAGTGTTAAGACACTCCGTTCCCCACTTTCTGCAGAATTCTGGAGGCATTGCGTGTTGAGGGGCAGAACTCAACGCCGCGTTTTTGCCTCGACACCAGCATGAAGAAATGGAAATATAAATGTAAATAAATATTTCACTTCCTCGAGTGGGGACGGAACCCACAACCGTTGCGTTACAGTCACATAATTGTGCAAATTAAGTACATTAAAATATAAATATTAAATACATATAATAAAAGTTTGACTAGGAACGTGTGGGTTTCGGAGTCAGCTTCAATGTGAACACTTAAACAAAACCCAGCTGTAACAATTTATATTTTAACACTATTACAATAAATTTCCCTGTATTACCATTAAGTCTATTAATTACCATAAGCTGGGGCAAAATGTTTAACCAGAAGTAATGTCCGTTCCAATGCTTACCCAAGATTTGTATTCTTATGAATATTCATTTTATATTTGTAGATCGGGATTGTTATCATTTGCATAGGTTTTCAAATTCAAATTTAAAATATTATTTATTCAAATAGACTGTTACAAGCACTTTTGCGTCGTCGAATGAACATATAAGCAAAAAGCTACCACCGGTTTGTAAGGCAGTTCTGCTGAGAAGAACCGGCATGAAACTCAACAGCTGCTCTTCTTTTCGCCTGATTTATTATTTCACGACAATTTTGTGAAAAATATTTAAATTAATTTAACCAAAGCTTTAAATACAAAAAATTCGCGCACATTTGTTGTTGTTCCAGTATAAATTGAAATTATATTATAAAGTAAAGTTTAAGTACTACTAGAATGTCTGATGGACGGATGGATGTCTCAACAAGTTAATACAATTACATAGCTATGATCTATTTTTAATATATTATAGACAAGCAACGTTTCTAAAAATTAAATTATTTTCTCATAAAATATTTTAGCTTATATCCAGTTTATATTGTTATTTCCTAAAAGTGTAATATAACTAACAACGCTGCAGGCATACTCGTAAATTAGACATTTGAGCGACGTACTGTTGGAAAGCTATTCTATTTATGTATATCAAATTTAAAATTTACTTAGAGAAAAATATTGTGACCTCAAAAGTAGTATAAATAGTCTTCTTTTGTTATAAATATTATTATATTTTTTTTATTGTTTTCAGATACTAAAATACCCTTTTATAATGACCTTGGAGGATCCTCTCACTTTACGTTACGTCAAGTACCGTTGGCACTGAGTATTTGACACTTCATTGAGGTCACTTTTCTTTTCCTCTTAAGACTCACTCTTGCAGAATATTTATTTAAAAAAAACATGGCTATTTCTTTTTCTGTGTCTCGTTTCATCCTGCATATGGAGATAGGAGAGTGTAGAGATTCCTTTCTCTGATTTTCGCACGAATTCAAGAAATTGCGTGTAGTCACAATGAGATATGTCCTCAGGAGTCGAACCCATAATCATCCCATCCACAACCGGATGCTGATGCTATGTCAGATGCTCATTCAAATTGACATTCACGTTGAAAGACGAATATAATTATTTTTTAGATATATTAGGGAATACATATAACATATAACTACTTGAAGAAACATTACACTTTGGAAGGATTATATTACAAATGATAGTAGTTAATATTTCGCGAATTATAGGATAAAGGGAAGTTACCAGGAGATTTATGGTCTGGTTTCTGTAAAACCCATGGATGTACGTGGTAAAATTTATTATTGTTTGATGAATAATACAACGACTCCTAAAGTATCCTGTGGGTGACATAAAAACTTTCGCCTTTTAAGAACAAAACGAAAAAGTTTGACTTCCAAATCTTTTTATGAAACCTTAAGGATATGGCTTATGAATTTGAGATTTATAATATGTTTTTTATAGTGTTTGTAGTTTGCGTCAGTTATTTTTCATATATTTTAATGTAGAATTTTTTAGATTCACACTGTATCTCGCTTATAGAGGCAGAGGGAACCTGGTGTTAAGGCACGCCGTTCTCCACTTTCAGCCATATTATGGAAGCATTGCGGGTTGCGTGGTGGAACTTAAAACCAAGCTTTTGTCTTCGTATCAGAGCGAAGAATGAAAAATATTAATATACTAGCGGACGCGCGCAGCTTCGCCTGCTTATTTGTACCCTTAGGGGTGAATTATAATAAACCCTAAAACACATGATCAATGAAATATTTTAAAGTCTAAATTATAAATTTTATAAAAATTCTGTTAAAGTCCTTATTTTGTGGCCCATGCGCCATGATGGCCTCAATTGATGTAGATTTTTTTTTGATAAACCTTAAAGTAGGCATTCAGCATTTAAAATAATTTCAAAGTTAATTAAATAAGTACATTTTTAAGCCTTTTCGCAGCACGCGAAAGCGGCAAACAAAATTTGATAGGAAATATAAAAAAATCTACATAAGAAAATCTTCAGAATCTTTAACTGAAATAGCTATAAAGAGTATATCAAACTAGAGTAGTTTGAAGATATTTAAAACATCGTATATCTTACTTCTTCATAAGCAGAAAATAAATAGGAGTAAAACAAATATGGTTCCCTTGGTTCCCCCGAACGACATAATTGCCAATATTGACCCCTGAACTCCCCAGTAGCGGCCCCTTATGGACATCATATGAATCTATATCAATAAGATTATGAGGAACGCATGTCGGCTAAGTTTGATTAGTTTCATATTATATCTGACAAATGTATTGTTTTAGGAATATTCGTTTACGTATATAATATTATATACTTCTTTCTAGCTTCAATTTTTATTCCATATTGTAAGTTGTAAGATATTTATAGAGGACCTAGAGTCAAATAACTCCACCCTCCGTTTTTGCCCAAATTTGAAAAATTACGCCACGTTTGTATTACAACAGTAGAAAGATGAAGAAATATTTTTCTCAGAGTCCGTCTTTATACTTACATAAAATTTGTAAATATAAAGAAAACTGTGCTTTTGCAACCAAATTAAGATATATCTAATATCAGAAACATTTTTTATTGTTTTATCTTAGCTATTGTTAGTACAGTTTTAGTAGTCTAGTATAAAGTTATACGTACAATGTTTAGACAACCTTTACAAAGCAGCGCTAACAAACCTTTGTTTCATATTAACCTGAGATGTTTACATTAAACCTATATATAGTATATAAGCATAAACATGATTGGTTTCTATGTATTTTGTAAGTGCATGTATAGGCATTATATAGAGACCTTATTATTCGTGCTATTATACGTGAGACAATAAAAGAGTAAATTAAGGAAAAATATAAATAAAAAAAACATCATTAAGCCTTGCCTGCTTTCACATACACATGGAAAACGTCTTTCCATTGCTGTGGCAATATAAAAATCTTTATACAAAATTACTCACATGTACTATTAATTCATTTATCTCATCTCTCCCCAATCTTGATAAAATTTAGCGATTTAACAAACTTTTTCAAGTTTTAGCGAAAACTAGCTGATTACAAAGGAAGTTTAGTCGATTTATGAACCAACTGAACTCTGAAGTGGTAAAGCCAAATGTAATAAATGAAGGTGGAATCGGTTGTATCTGGGGAGCTCTCGGTGTTCCCTTGTAGCGCGCCATGAATTAAAGATACGGAAGTTATTGCGGAACTTTCTTTCTATCGGCTTTGGTTAATCAAACGTATCTACTGTAGTATTAACAGTAATATTACAGTACGTCTGTCGAAGGTATAATAAAATTATTGTCGATATCACATTCCTTTTATATTTTGAAACTTCTGAACACAGATAGTGACACATCACTTTCTTTTTCACTGCCTCCATTAGAAGATATTGCGAGCTGTTTAGTGAAATTCGCTTATTTAACATTTAATATAATAGCTTTTAGTTTTATAGTAGAAAATTAAATGATATACGAAATACCAGTTAGATTTATCTGATAACATAAAACTATTGATATTATTTGGGTTCAATCCTAATCAGTTCAATTATGTTTTAAGTAAAATCGGATTGTATTGACAGCTAACACATTCCCATAAAGTAAGAACAGAGAGAACAGAGAGTCTTTCTCTGGTTATACCGCAAAATGCGCGATAAACGCTATCACATAATTTGCGGAGGAACTTTAAATATTAGTGTTGACTATATTTATACTAAAATTATCATCTACGAGGATATTAAAAATAATAAATTACGCCTGTTTCAGAATATGAGCAATACACTCTATTATGCATGAACAATCAACGGGAGGCAGGCGCTTTATATTATTATACAATATGATAAGGAAATTTGAATAATATGCGTAAATTGCATTAATTATATCAAGGATTTGTTTTAAAAAAATTATACTATTTTATTAAATATTTGTAACATATAAGCTAAGTAAGCTTCACGCTATATCCCACTTATATCCGGGTAGGCAAGTCAGGGTAGACAGCCTAGTGTTTAGACACTCCGATCCCCACTTTCTGGTGAATTTTGAATGGTGAAACAATGCCGTGCTTTGCCTTGGTACCAGAGCGAAGAAATTAAAATATTAATAAATCCATTCCCCTAAATTTGAATCGAAACCCTAACCGTCGTGTTTACAATCACACCCTCGTCCTCCTGCGCCAAGCGTGCCTCAATCCATCAAACGTTTACTATAATTTAATAATAATTCTTTATTTTTATACGACCCGTTTGCGATAAAACTCTACCAGAACAATAGAGGTGTGTTCTAATAAAGTAAGTATTACAAGTCTTCTAGTCACTGGTCGTAAGTCCTTAAAACAGTCAGAGATGTGCCAACAAAAGGTTCCTTTGCCGTAATTCACATGATATAATACAAAAAACTGACCTAAAAAATCTGCTCAAGTTAATTAAATTTAATCTTTAGTAAACAAAGTAATAATATCTAGATTTTAGTTTATGTTGTGCCTGAAAATAATATAAACTACTACTATTTGTAGTTTTAGCTCATATTCAATTTTATATTAAACACGAAGATTAATTAAATATTTTAATTAAGTAAAGAAAACACCACAAGGCAGTTTAAGTTATAAATTTAAAACGTTAACCTACTTGCTGGTTGTTTAAAATTTTTTGAACTCTCTCTAAGAAGAGTTCACTGGTACTATGAACTTTATATGTAACAAGTATTTTTCAACGTAGGAATGGCACCAATAAATACATGCTCTTACCATAAAATGTGACCCACTTCCAGTAATTCCTGGCAGACTCACCTAGCTATGGAATTTTCATCCACTTCTGTTACTGGAGTCTCGCCAACGTAGTAAAGGCATACTACAGCTATCATTGTTTAGTGAAATTTCTGTGAATGTTACATAAATTAAAAAAAGAAATTAAATAAAAATATTTATTCAGTAAGCTTAATTTAGAATTAATTTTATAAATAATTGGTGCTTATCTTCATTTATCTACATAATTATATTATGTAATTCTTTTCATTATTACTTTCGAGTATCAATGCACATTTAGAGATTTAACACTCAATCGTCACACTTTACTTTATTAAAATAACTTAAGCTTAACTTACGGGGGAACGTGGGGAATGGAATGTCTTTACACTAGGTTCCCTCTGTCTATTCTGCTGGTGCGTGAAGCTGATTCGATTTTTTAAACATTACTTAACAAAAAACTTAAAGTATAAAATAGCAAAATATATTTTATATTCATTGGTATCAAATAATGATTATATTTTCATTTCCAATTTTAATTTTTAATTTAGCAATTTTAAAACGAAGGTTGTAGGTTCGATCCCCACTCATGGACGAGGGAATAAAATATTTAAAAATTTCATTTCCTCAACCTGGAGAGCCATGATAATTTGGAAGAAAGTGGCACAATGCTCTCAGGTTCCTTCTGTGTAGCCTTCTATATGCAGGGAATGCCGTGAAGTTAAAATATACATAATATATAAATTATTTAATATTCATGTTCATTGAAAAAAAATCCAAACTAATTCGTATTTACGTAAATACGAATCAATATTTTAGTACAGCTCTAATAAATCATTTACAATTACAGTTATAAAGTTGATATTACTTTGAAATAGGATGAAAGATTGAAAGACGACTGCTTATAACTTTTGAATGTTCAGTCGAACCACTTAGAAGGCCTCCCCGAAGTAAGGCATCATTTGAAATGAGAGAAATTTTCTTCACTTAATATGTTCTTAAAGTTTTATTTTTCTTTTATTACTTTAGTGTGTTTAGAACCAGAAGCCGGGCAAGTCTAGAAAATCTTTTGATGTTTAGCTTACTTTGTATTTAGTTTCTCTATAATTTTACAAGTTACTTATAGGTAATCGTATATTGAATACTTGAAAAGTATTTATTGAAAGAAATAGATTTTATTTAAATATAAGGTTATATTATATAATAGTTATTATAAGAATATTTAAAGTAAACCATTACTACGACGTCGTGTAGGCAAGGTGAATGTGACTGTAACGCGACGGTTCTGGGTTCGATCCCCACTCGAGGAAGTGAAATATTTATTTACGTTTATATTTCCATTTCTTCGCTCTGGTATCGACGCAAAGCGCGGCGTAGAGTTCTGCCAAATTTACAAATTCAAAATGATATATAAATAAGATTTTTTTAGCTTCATGCTATTATATATCTCGAACAACTTGGTAGCCAAAGGGACCCTAAGTACTCCGTTCGTCCCCGTTAAGACACTTCCATACTCCACTTTCACAGTAAGATATTTTTATATTTTTTAAGAGGCTTCCACTTTTTGGACCTGCGTCAGCACGAAAGCCTTTCATGTCCAACTCTTAACATTAGGTTAGAGGATCGGTTTCTGCCATGTAGGAATCGAACTCATAACTTGTCGCTTTGACTGGCCTCAGTTATTAAATAATAAATATACTATGTAATATAGTAAACGGGCTTCATAAGGCTGATAGGGGTACTAGTGGGAACGACGTGCAAGATATTAGAGGGTGTGATTAAGGCAATATTAGGACTTGCTCTGGGGTTCTGTAGCTACAATGTCGTCTACACATGTTAGAAGATATATTAACTACCTGTAAAATTAATATTCACTAATATACAGCTTTATTAAAACTAATAAAATAAACTGATATATTAGCAAAAAACGCAATAAAAAAGTTTGCTTTAAATAAAAGAAAATGTACGGAAAAGACCTCAATTAGCGTTATGCTCGAATCGTTTTTCCAATAATAACTGTAAAAAAATATATCTAGAAAGGTTAACGTCGTTATTCTTCTTCGACATGCAGGATTAAGTTGTTCCGTTAACCGGGTCACAGCCTCATAGGCACGCAACGTTTCCTCAGTTACGGGATTTATGCCGATGTGCCATGGCTTAAATTCAGTCCATGTTATATAATAAAATGTATGAAATTTGTATAGTTTTTTTTACATCAAGCTTTTTTACTATGCATTTTTATGCGTTATAAATAGTTCTTCCCTTTACCTCTCTTACCGCTCACTTTTCCTTCATAAACCTTTCTTGCCATTCTTTCCTCACTCATTCGTTCGACGTGCCCAAGCCACCTGAAAACGTTCTTCTTCATTATCATCGTGATATTATCGCTAGTACCCACCATTCTGTGTACCTTCATTAGAATTCGATCAGCTAAACTGACTGCATATCCTACGAAGATATCTCCTCATCGTTCGTGTTATTTTAGAATGCGTCCTTCATTACTTTCAAACACCAGAACCTCTTCATATGAGCATTCAGGTTTAGACAAATATTTTCACATCCTTCTTTCAGAATGATGACTAATGTCTGCAACTCGCATTCTGATGATGCAATGAGCACTGCATCATCTGCGTACATCAGACAATTTACATTCAGGTCACCTACTTTCACTCCCACGTCACTTTCTTTTACTCCTTGGGGCCAATTCTTAATAATAAGCTTTTTAAATTAATTTCTTTACACAAAAACTGTAGTAAATAAAATAGAAATATATATTTTCCAAATCTTCCTGATTGTAAAGGTTCTTGTTCCGCCATCAGGAACCTTCGAAGTATTTATATTTAGCTGTTACATAGTTAAATTTTATTTGTAAACTAAAGTAATAAGACCGTATATAGTAAAAGTTTTATGTTAAGTAATATAATTATCATCGCATAACACAAGTTTCGTAACTAATCTGGTCACTTAATTAAGGAAATAGGGAAGTACCAAAGGAAATGAAAATTCTTTTGATATTCCAATGTTATTACTGGGATTATAGCTTTTTCTTTGCAGGATTATTGATTTGGTTTCAGTTTAAGTTTTTAAATGAAATTTCTTATTACTTATTCGTAATTAGGGCATCAGTTTTTATGAGAATTTATTTTAATTAGATTTATTTTACATATATTTTTAGATGTTCGACTTGCATATTATCTTGACTTGCATAGAATCTTAATATATTAATTATAAAGTTTCCTTTTAAATTAAATTTTATTACTAAAAATTATAATAAAATCTTGGGGCAGTGTTTTCGTTTTATATTATGTAAAAAACGATTTATTATTATTTTTTTAGCTTTATCACGGGCTTTGCCTTGTTACTAGAGCTGAAAAATAATAAATATTTAATTTCCTAAACTGAAAATTGAATCCATTTGCATTTACAGTCGCACACTTTTGCCACTGCGCCACGAGTACCCTCAATTATCTTTTTTTATAAGATTTCAGGAACTGTTCATTAACCATCTATATACTTGAAAAAAATATACAAAACATTCACAAATTTCATCTTATAGCAATTGCTACAAATTTAATAAAGAATTCAGAATAAATTAATCAAATTATACAAACTGGTCAAATTTAAATAATAAGCCATTCTGTTTATATTAGGTACTTTATTAAGCCGTAAATAAACCTTGACGTTTAATATTTATGATTTTGTAATACAAAATATAATCTACTTAAGTAAGTGAATTATGTAAACAAGATGTATAATTTGGAGAAGAGAGTGATTTAAATTTTATTTCCTGCTTTGTTTTGGTGAAATTTTAAATTTATTTTGTCTTCGATATGACGTTAACTTTAATATGGCTAGAGTGAAATTTTAGGCTGGATGATAGTTAACTTATTAGATCTAATAAGTTCTAATAAGATAGTAATCATATAACATGAAAGTTTACTAAAATGTATCCATCCATCCAGTTAAGGTCCACTGCTGGACATAGGCCTCCCCCAATGCTCGCCACTCCGTCCGGTCCTGCGCCCTTTGATCCAACGGGTTCCAGCTGTCTGCTGCTAAAATGTATATATATGTTATAGAAATCTTAGGAACGGAATGTTCTTATTTTCCAATAAAAAAAACAGAGCGATGGAAATAGTACAGGTTTATTATTTTATTAGAAAAATAAAGGAACGGAGTGTCTTGACACTAGGTTCCCTCTACCTACCCTGCTGTATGCGGGATACAGCGTGAAGCTGATTTTTTTCTTAACATGAGGCCAGTTGTGGCGCAAGAGCACAAGGTGTGAACGCAGTAGACGCAACAGGTTGAGAGTCCGATTCCCACTCGAGGAAATGAAATGTTTAACATTATCTTTTGTTCGCTCTGATGTTTAAGCAAAGTTCCGCCATTCAACACACAGTGCCTCCAGAATTCAGCGGAAAATGGAGAACAGAGTGTTTCAACACTAGGTTCGGTCTAGCCTGCTGTGCGCGGGATTTAGCGTGACGTTAAAAAATAAGAACAATAAATCGTTAGAGAACCTCTTAAAAGTTATAATTGAAAAGTTATGAAACATTTCATCCATTTCCACTTACACAGTGTGAAACATAATTAAGCATTTCAGATTATTAGTATTTCAGGAATTCAATTAAACTCGGCGGAGTTGTCGCGAAACGCCGAAAATTCTCTTCGAAGAATGTAAAATGAAAACAATATTAAGGTTTTTATATAAAATCGTCTTTGAATACTTTTTTAATTACAAATTTTCGTACTCCAAATGAATTTAATTGTTCTTTAATATTTCTTCTTAATGTAGTAATATTAGTTGTTTCTAAGATATATTTTCAATCATTAGTAAAAGTTTTCATTCAGTAATATTAAAAACTATTAAAAAATTTAAATGTCAAGTTTTAACTGAAATGAACTTAAAATTGAACGTATTCAAAATCGAAGCGCCATAAATAAAGAACCGAACCGAACCGAACGTATTTAATTTACCAACAGAAATAAAAAAAAAATATTTGCCTTATAAAAAACTAAAACTACATAATTGATGGTTTCACCACGTAATGGCTCGGTGTGATAACATCTGATAGCAAAATCGATGGCTATGGGTTCGATTCTTATTCAGGGAAATGACTATATTTAAATTATTTTCATTTCCCTATCTTAGAGGATAAACTACAGCGTCCATTCCATCACTCAAAAAGTACAAACAAGCATTTATAAAACGTATAACAATATTTTAAAATATTCCATTCTCAATGTTTTTATTAAAGCAAACATGTTCGCAAATATTTTTCTTTGACAGCTCCATATATTCGATGCCCCTCAATCATAACGCACCAATAAATTTCTATGAATGCGACCTATTTTTTATTTATATTATTTTGAGATATTTTTTTTTATTGGTGATATCTTCTAATTTAATTATAATAACTGAGAAGAACGATGAGGTATACAAAATTATTTAATAATGTATTTTCTAATACAGAAAATTAATAATGAAAATGACTTAAACTGTAATAGCAACCTATACATGCAATGATTTTAGGTTCTAACTCCACTCGGGGGAATGAAGTAATTTAATTAGCCGCTGTGATCACGGTAAATCACGGCAAAGTTTCTTGACAAGTTGATACTAGGTTTTCAACCTACCCAGGTATATGGTATATCTGGTAGAGCTATAAGAAACATAATGTAATAGCTTGCTAGAATTTTAATTATAAAACAATTTTAAACAAGTGCAAAATATAAAAGTAAATAACATGTACATATGCTTATTATAAACTAGCGGCCTGCTCGCGGTTTCACCCGCGTGAACTATGTTATTATTAATTGCTGTCTCCATGACTACGTCCTAGTGACGTCTATGCAAAATTTGAGACTCCTAACATTTGTAGTAACGAAGTTTCATACAAACTTTCAACCCCAAAAACCCCTTAGAAGTCGAATATTGCAAATTCCCGCCTTAGCGAGCACCTACGTCCTGTAAGTAACTCCTATGCAAAATTTGAGATTCCTAGCACATGTAGTTTCTGAGATTTCGTGATGAGTGAGTGGCCTTTCGATTTTATATATATAGATAACAAAATATTTTGAATCGTTATTTCTTAGAACTTTTTTGATTTTGAATAGAAAAGATGTAAAGACAAATTGTACAGATTATATAATAAAACTTTTTGATCCGAAAAGTTCGTAGAAACTCCATGCTCATGACCCTTGATTATTTTTTTCCGGTGTAGAGTCGATACGGGCATCGCCTTTTACATTTCTTTTTAATGGTATTTCTGAAGATTTGTACCAATTTTTTGCTATATTCGTATCATTGTAACTATATAAAAATATTTTTTGTATCGTTATATTAATACGAGCTTTTTGGTCTGAACAAACTAAATATTAATTAATCTTGTCATAATATAGACCAATTTTGGTTGGCATAATAAATTTTTGGATAGATAGGAATAAGCAGTTAAATGCATAGCTTTAAATTTGATTATCGAGGCCGTCGTGGCCTCGTGGTTTTGGGTTCGATTCCCACTCGGGGTATGAAAAATTTAATATTTTCATTTCCTCGAGTGCGTAAGAGTAAAGAGACAAAGCGCGGCGTTGAGTTCCACCACTTAACACCAGTTGACCAGTAAAATAAAAATTAATAAATAAAATAAATATTATTGATTATTCAATTACCGTATCGAATTGCTGTGATACAATAAGAATGATGAATAGAAAAAATAAAAAGAAATATGAGAAAATTATGTCATAAATATGACGAGTAAATTAGCGTCACGTAACGTCACGTCAGGTGTCTATTAGATAACGTGTATCGTACATAACAGTTGTATTGAATATTTTTATTATTATTTTGTCTACGTAGGAGTTACAAATAAGAAAACGCCCTAGACGTCTTATATTAGAATATAACAAGCATTTTTTGCTTGAAAGCTCGCTTTGTCTTGTTATACCAGTGCGAGGAATTTAAGAAAAATATTATAATTTCCACCCAGTGAGAATCGAACCTACAACCGTCGTGTTTGCAGTCAGACGCTGCGTCTACGCCCATTAGCAGGTTATCGTATGGTAATAATTAGTATAATAATTCATATAAATACCTTATATGAATCATTGTATTAAATGAAAATAAGTGAAATTATAAATGAACCAATATAACGAACGTTATTGACATGTGAATACAAATATTTATTTATTTTTTAACTTTCAAAATACATTTTTTTTTATTACATTTTTAAATTTACTAATTTTAAATATCCACATGGCACCCGTGTTACACGTGACAAACAAACACAAATTAAATAAAAAATACAAATTTCTACATATAAATTTTCATATTAACATAGGCATTACCTTTCCACATGGATACATTTATTGCAAGTACATTACCATAAAACGGTACAGAGCTGATGTGTTCCCAACGTCGCGTCGTACCTATATTTTATATTTCTCTTTCCTGAGATTGTATTATTATACAAACATACACATTTATGCATTTTTATAGGCATATTAAAGGCATTTATACGTCAAGTTGTGAAAATTATGGTAACTTTCATGGAACATGTATTTTAGTTATATTTTTTCTTGTTTGTAGCCCACGTCTCTTGCTTTTCTTGTATTAAGTTAAACGTTATATTCGCTTTGGAATAGAATTGTAATAAAGTTTAATTACTCACTGTAGGGTGGGCAGAAGGAACCTGGGGATCCAGTGTTAAGACATTTCCTTTCCCAAATTTCCGCCAAATTCTGGAGACATTGCGTGTAGTGGCGGAAGTCAACGGCGCTTTGGCTCGACACAAGAGCGAAGAAATGGAAATATAATCGGGATCGAACCCATAACCGTCGCGTTACATTATATTGTTATATTTTTAAGCGTTGTTTTAGAAATACCCTATTACTTAAATTAGATACTTACATTGCACTCGTTGTAAAATTTAAAATAAAACAAAGTAATAAAAACTCTAAAACTAACTAAACCTGAGATGTGTCATCAAACTGCAGTTTTATGCAGTATTTTTAATGTACCTATGTCATATTGCAACGTAGTTAGGACAAGTCTGTCTGCGTCTGGGATCAAGTGAGTACTCCATTACTATGAGAGATTTACTTTAGTTATTATAGTTCGTAGTTCAATTCTCTCAAATACGCGCTCGCTAACGAATGTCAAATATATATATATATATATATATATATATATATATATATCATCAGCCTGTCGCCGTCCACTCCTGAACGTAGGTCCCTCATCAACTCAATCATCCCGGTCTTGGGCTTCTCGTATCTCGTCCTGCAGAGCGTCCTACAAAGAAATAAATAAATAAATTGAATGTCAAATATTTGATGTAATACTAGCGGGTACTGCTACGTGACTCCCGTACCAAGCTACGAAAAACTGAAATGAAACATTTTCATGATTTTTATATACAATATAAAATATTCATATTAATTCTTTTCACTGAAACTTTTCGACCATAAAACTATGTTGAGAAAGGTAAATAAATTTCAACTTTATATATTTTTCACATCATTCACGCTAAGTTATCGCAGTTTTTAAAGCTGTATTTTATTATAATATTTGATGTTATCAGCATGTAGATTGTAGACAGACGTACTTCGTGTACAGATTGTTTTGGGTTCAAATTCCATTCTATAAAGTTTCCATCTATTCATCATGCTGTATTCCGCACACAGCAGGGTTGGCAGAATTGTATAATTGATATTGTAGATTCGATTTCATATTTCGCCGAATTCTGGAGGCATTGAGTGTTGAGTGGCGTAACTCAACGCCGGGCTTTGTTTCTACCAGAGCGGAGCCAAATAAAAATATTTTTGTTTTCTAGAGTGAGAATCGAACCAAAAGCTTGGTGAGTTCACAGTGACCTTTACTGGTTATGCCCCTCGCTACGACTGGACTCTGGTCTATAGTTGTAAATTTAAAACGAACGACATTTAAAAATATCATCTTTATATAGAATCTCTCAGGATATCTTCTTCGCCTCGATATATATGAGGGTAATATAAAAATAACAAAACATTTCCTAACTTAGAAGAGAAAGCCACAAAAATGAAAAATCTTAAATAATATAAAAAAATTGCAATCAATTTCAATACACCAAATGTTATACATATATTACACCTCTTCTCTTCAATCTTACCACTTAAAAATTATACTTAAAAAAAATCTATTATTAAAATATTACAAAGAATATCATAATTCATATTTCCAATGACCAAGATATGCGGGCAAACCTGCGGGCCAACCACTAGTGTAGCAATACTATAACCGCCATTTATGCAACGATTTAATAGAGAAGTTATGATGGAGACCGCGGGAACGTTCAACATCCTTATTAGGGAGCGAGGGGACGGATAAACAAATAGCGGGTAACACTTCATGTCAAGGTGATGTGACACTACACCGGTCGAGATTGTGCGATATTATAGGGATTTAATATTGTAATAATAATAATGAAGCCGTCGCGACGGTTATAGGTTCGATCCCCACTCGAAGAAGTAAAATATTTATTTACGTTTACATTTCCATTTCTTCGCTCTGGTGTCGAGGCAAAGCGCGGCGGAAAGATATTCCACTCCTCTCTCTCCTCTCTTTGTCTAACCTGCCAAATGTGGGATACATTGTGAAAAATATTTTATTCGGAAAATGTGTCTTAAATTCAAATTCAAATTCAAAATATTCTTTATTCAAATAAACTTATTATAAGCACTTTTGAATCGTCGAATGAACATATGAACAAAAAGCTACCATCGGTTCGGAAGGCAGTTCTGCTGAGAAGAGCCGGCAAGAAACTCAACAGTTGCTCTTTTCAAAATCAATGGTACAATCTATTACATTAGCTGGCAGCTATCCTGCATTACATTCAATAGACATTAATTCCATACATGCTTATCCTCTAAATATTCTTGAACAGTGTAATACGCTTTACTTGTTAGAATTTTTTTTACAGATATTTTAAATTTTTGTAGTGGCAAACTAAGAATACACTGCACTCTTAACACGAGGTTCTCTCAGCCTACACTTCTATTTGCGGGATAGAGCGTGAAGCGACGCGTGATACAATTATACTGTACACACGTATGTAACCGTGTTATAGTATTTTCAATTCTAACGTGCACTATTTACGCACTGTTAAGCGTAATAAGATTAATTACCTTTTTTTTGAGATCACGTACATACTTTTTACCGCAAAAACATGGAGAAATTGTAAATAAATCACTCCATTCTATATTTTTTTGAGAAGCAACACTTTTTGTTCTCAGATAAAAGAAACTTTCTCAAACAGTACTTAATTATAATAAAAAGTATCGTTTTCGTGATTTTATTTTTTTTAAAAATAAAACTAGGAACTATTTTCACCGAATAGAGAAAGTTCGACGTTTCTAGTGAAAATAGTTATTATTTAAAAAGTTTTCTCGCCTTTGGACCAATTATAGTAGATATGTATTACTAAAGTCAGATTTACCTTATGATCTTTATTTATAGATTTTTCGCTAAGTATATAATTTAAAAGAATATTAAACTGTATTCTTATCATCTAACCGCAACGATCGTAAAGTTTATATATGTATAAATATGTAAATTCCTGTCTGGATATAAAGTTTATTGTTACTGAAAAATGAACTATTTTATACGTGATCTATAATAGGGAATATGCATATGATTTAAAGTTAAACTTGCCTTATGGTAGGATTGCTTGTATCTTTAGTTATACATGGTAACTATAGCTTTGAAGAACAACTTCTTAATTTTTTTACATAACTTGAAGGCTTATCCTGAACAAACTAGGCAGAGAAAACTTAATGAATGTACAGTTTGTTCTCCGCTTTTCGACCAAATCCAAGATAACACATGTTAAGTAGCGGATCTAAACGCCAGCCACTCAACATGCAAGATTTTATTCGTTCGTTCGAAGATTTTGATTGAATTCGTTCTCCCAAGTAGAGACTGAGTTAATAACTATCGCGTTTAAAGTCTGATGGCTACCACTCCTTACTTTATAATATAAAAAAATAAAATTTACTTAAATTAACTTAATTATAGTGATAAACAACTTTTTTTATTATAATTAAAACATCATTAACCTTATGTTAAGGTACATTGTAACATTAAATATCTATGTTTCCTAGATCATGTTAGACAAATGGATGTATATTTTATATTTACAAGTGGCACTGTATGAGCTATTCTTGTAAACAACGATAACAGTCCCTAGAGCGAAATTTAACTCACGACCGTTCTGTGCAGTCGAATGTGTCCCAAAAGCGTTTCCAATTCTCTTTACAACTTTATAATTTAAATTCATATATGGCTTACAATTTGTTTTAAATTCCTTTGATATGCTTCTCACTAACAAACGTCCTTAAAGTTTTGATATATATTGTGAGCTTCTTTTCTCCTTTTTCTTTTTCAGCATAGTTCTTTCTCATTATTCTGTGATTATCAATAGAATATTAATTAAGGCGACGGCATATTTGCTCTCTGATAGCCTCTACAACCCTCCAATCTAATACAGGCATGGACAATATTATTGGTTGTCAAAATTTTAATTCTTCTATCAACTTTATAGCCTATTCTCAGAGGATACCAGATAGCAATATATCCTATCCATTTAAACAATTGGAAGTTTCACAATATTCAAATTTTATAGTATCTAGACGTCTCCTAGGATCGTAAAGGAAAATTTTAATATAATTTCGTAGATCTATGCAGATAAAATACTGTGGACCAGGTGTTTCTTGTTTAAAACAACGCGGACAGCTATATACGTATAAAGTTTATTTGTTTTTTATGTCGATAATAAATTGTGTTTGTTGTGAATGTTGACAATAATAAATATAATTTGTTAATATGTGAAAAGTGACTTAAAATTGTGTTAAAATTATTTATTTTTGCCTCTTGCTATTTATTGTAAAAGAAAGAAGATCTGGAAAAGCAATTTTTTTTAGCAAATTTATTTAAAAAATAAACTAAAATAAGTAAATAAAGCCTTTATAAAAGGTCAGGCCAAGGCAATAAGAATGAGCGCATTTACAGATATTCTCTCAGGTTCTCCCAGGTTTTCGTGTCAACCAGTTCTCTTCTGGTTAAATCTGGTTAATTTTAAATTTATTTGTAGTTTTACTTGCAGATTTAATAATTAAAACAAATACCAATATTGTTATTAAAAATTCTAGAGTTCTCACTATACTATTCGAGTTTAAATTTTAGTAAATTTGCTTAAATCTACTGAGTTTTACTCGTGGCATAGTGCCTGTGAAATAATAAAGTTTTAGCACACATAATAACTAAAACAAATATCATTACAATTTTATATTTAATTAAGCTAGAACAAAAGTTAAAGATTTCAGACCGCAAACGAAACTTAGTAGCGTAATTGTGTTTCTACGAATATTTCTTTTAGTATCAATGTTTCAACAAAAATTAAATTTACAAAGTTATCTTTTCTTTTAAAAATTATAAAAGTTTCATATTTTATAAAAGTATAAACTTTGCAAAATGATGTAACACATTTTACTCATAAACACAAACATTACGCAGTGAAGATATATCATAGTAACGTCAAATAATTATTTATTTTTAATGCTGAGAGTTTAAGGATAAATTAAAAAAGTTTTGCAAAGGCACTAAGGATAACTTACTATGCAATCCAGTTTTCATTCTTATTGCCCTAATATACTTACGAATAATTATAGCATAATATAATAGAGCTTCACTAATTTTAAAACTTTCCGTTCCCCAGTTTTCACTGAATTTTACAAGGCATTGCCTGTTGTAGCGAAACTCAAGGCCTAGCTTTTGCCTTAGTGCCAGAGCGAAGAGAAGAAAATACTAATAAATGATCATTCATTTCCTCAAATGGGGATCGAACCCACGCCACCCACTGTCGCATTGCAGTCAGACCATTGTCAGCACGATGTCTTCTTTATATATATTGACAACTATTCCTACAATAATGAAGCTAGTGGCCCTAATTATATATTATACACGATAATATTACACAAGGCTAGACAATAATAATCTAAATTGATGAATATTACTAACTAAATTCCACTCATAATTATTATTTCAGCGTAACTAATTAAAACTTTATATATTAATTAATTACTGTAATTAAATTCGAAACATTAGGCCACTGGTTCTAAATGGTATTTTAAGTATCTATAATTTATAATGATTTTGGTAAATTGTTAGCTTCTATAAAATATTAGATATAAAGAGTTATTGTAACTAAGCTAATTAATAATTTATAATTTCATACTAAATTCAAAGTGAAATAGTTCTTGCTTTAATATTTGCAATTGTACCTCCCGGATCTGGTTTTGTTTAATGAATTTTTACTTTCAATTTGTAAAATAATACTCATTTTACTTTTTAGAAAACGTATAAGAATTTTAACGTAGCGGGATTTGAACCCGCGCCTCTTGGAAACCGTCAAAGCGCTCTGACGGCTAAGCCATACGTTCTCATTAAGCGACGTCGAAATCCTTATACGCTTGTTGTAACTTATTTAAGTTGTTAGCATCTCTATAGGGATATTTTTACAAATTTCTGCTCTCCAAAGATAATAACTACGAATTATCGTAATTATCTTTGGCTAACGAAAGCGTCTTTCTATCCCTACTTTCCAATTGGCAATGGTGTTGAATGGCGGAACTAAACGCAGCGCTCTACCTCATTACCGGAGCGAAGAAAATGAAAATATTAAATATTTAATTTCCTCGAGTGGATATCGAATTCACAGCCTATTGCGTTTTCAGTCTGGCGTCGTATTGGCGTCATATTTAACATATTTTTATTATAAGAAACTGTCTGTGTGAAAGTCAAAAAATATGTATACGCAGACGTACGCCAAAGAACAAATTTTCTATTGGACGTTTGACGAATCCTGAAAAACAATCTTCTCTATAGAAATAAACAAAACAATTTCATTTACGTTTCCCCCCCATATCGAAACAGTTAGGGGGCCGTCAAAAGTGGGAAAACAAGACATTATTTAGCTTGCATCCTTACGAGTATATATCACCATCACGTCTCACCTCAATGCGTAGATTTACGACGTGAGTTTAGGAAAACTCCAAACAACTTGCAAAGTGTTTTTGTTACTTCTAATGTATCTCAGATTTTTTGGGGCTGCGTGAACTATCTCGTTACAAAGGCAACTTGAATCCTTAGACCTTGTTCTTTTACGTAGTCTTTGATATGTTTTCTTGTAATATCAGCTTATTTTATAGGTTTCAATAATAATAATTTTGTTTTCTTTAATAAATAATTAGAAATGTAAATCTGATAATAAATAAATATATTAATAAAAATCTAAATATATTATAATAAGATTATAATATATTTTACCATTTCGAGCCTTTTTATACCTACGTACATTTAAATGTATTTTATATATTTTTTTTTAATTTTACAGTTATACTATTTGTATAATGAGTTGTTCTTTATCGTTAGCGTAGGTATCGCAAATAAGAAAAATATTGATCATATCAGTTTTTTTTTCTTACATACGCGAATGATAATTTAGGAAAAAAAATCAAAAAAGTTACAGACATCGAATCTGTAGTGTTTAAATAAAATAAATGATAAAAAATATATATAGATTATCAATAATGCATAATTACTTAAATAAAAAAGATAAGAATATAAACTAAAATGTATTTGTTATTAATATTGCAATTTCTTTATTCCGCAGTAACTATTGAACATTTAAAATGGTCACAATATGGTTGAACGTCTACCATTTGCATGCATAAGTGGTCATGCAGAACAGTCATTGTAAAGGCCGGCTTGGAAATCAGGTATTTCTCTTTTATTATCCGCAAACCACAATTTCTTTATAATAAGACTTAAAATCGTTTAAAATAAAAAAAAAATGTTACTATACGACAATGTAATATCGAACTTAATACCTTGAAAATAAAGTTTATATTACATTGAAGGATAAGTTATGAATGAATGGCATTGAAGCAGTGAGTCATCCGTCCCGCTCTCTCGTCTCGTAGAATGCGTATGCGCAATACTGTCACCCAGTATGTTTTGTATTGACAGAACTAGTATAGAATAAACCACCGACGGCGATGCACGTATATAATAAATAGCTAGTGCAGAAATTTGGCGCGAATTTTTTTTGACATTTAACTAGTGTTTTTTTTAAATATATGTGATGACTGAAACATTAAAATATACGCTTCGAATAATTGTTGTGACTACTTTATACTACGTGTTGATAAGTGTTGTAAAAGAATTCAAACGATATTGGACTCAGGTGGCGACGTAAACATTGGATTCTTTGATTTCAATTAGCATTTGGTAAGTTTTAAACTAATTTACGCAAATATTTACAAAATTGGGAAAGGAGTGTCCTAACACTAGGTTCCCAGGTTCCCTCTACTTAACCTGCCGTAAGCGGGATACGGTGGGCACCTTACGCAAATATATTATAATGTCACAATTATAACTTGATCGATTTAATTGCTTACATTAGCGAGCAGATAAATTATCTTCTATTTATATAAGGACTTACGATAACATATAAAAAAATATGTAATATAAGTGTATTTCTAATTGCTTTATATACATTTAGAGTTAATTATACATTTCATGATGTAATTTTTCTAAGATTTTTACTAGGCGGTAGATTAAACGTGCGTTAAATTCAAAGTTTGAGCTTAAAATTTATTTTTATCTTTTTAACTTCGAGTTATGACTTTTATTAAGGCCACATACTTTAAATATTATGTTATATATGTATTTTACAAAATGCACGTAACAAAAGAAAGAATTACAAAAATAGATTCTATTCGATCGATTGGTTGTCGTACACAGAATTCTACTACCTGCCATTTTTTGCCTAAAATGTCAAGAGGCTAAACGTAATATCTCAATAGTACTAGGTACAGAAAAAAAATCTCAAAAATCAATAATAATAATTTAATTATTTTGTTAAAAATATTATGTGCGGGATACAGCGTGAAAATAAATAAACAGATAATAAGCTTTTATTTTTTTGCACTTTATTGAGCTAATAATGAATATTTAAAAGGCGGTTAAAACAACAATAGATAGATAAGCCACCAGAGGAGAAGCGACGTGTTTAGAAACTTAATTCCATACGTATCATAATAATATGTTCTATACATATTAATTAAAATATTTTCTCTGTGGCTTTGGTTGTCGGCATTCATAATATTTACATATATATACAATACCTATTTCTATTTCTATTTATTATTACTACTACTATGAGTCCGCTCACGGCTTCGCCCGCTTGAACTATACGAGTATTTATTTTTGTGTAGTTAAGAAATAATAATTCATTATTTTTGTATGGTTATCTTTTACGCACTAAATAAATCATTCAATATACGTAAGCTAATCAAACCAAATCCTCTTCAGAATAAAAAAATCGAACCCGCGACCATCGTGTACACAACAAACGAACCATAACGGCAACATAATATTAATATTTCTTAATATAAGTCATTTATTAAACAAATAACACTTATTACGGCAATAACTTGATAATTTACTGTTATAGTTGTTTATGTAGCGTAGTTAAAAACCGCAGTATGCGTAGACGTAACGACTTGCGGAAGTCCGGCGTTCGAAGTACAAAAATAATGATTCATAAAGGTCGGGTTCCTTTTTATTATATACACTGCCTTTGAATATTATTACTGTAAAATTACTGAGTAATTTAACTAAAACTAGGAATATGTGTGTATAATCATTTTACTTACTTTTCTCTCGGTAATTTCAAAACACTAAAACAAACTAAATGCTATGGTAGTAAGATTGGAAATACACAGTAATAATAAATTAACAATTTTATAGTAGAATTTTGTTCCTTTCCAAATTTTTTTTTCTATACATTCTCACATCTTGCTAAATTTCTTTATATTAGGACAACAGAATTTACCCTATAGGTTTGATTATGCCGCGAATTTCACTCAAAATTTGCCAAAAAACAAAACAGAAACGCTCGTTTCATTTGATTGCGTTGACTTAGCTTAGGAACTGTAGACCTAAATATGAGGAAAAGTGTTTTGTGACAGACAGACAAACGAACAACGAAGAGATCCCTCCGGAACCCTCAAAAATAGCATAATTCAAACTTGACTTTGAGTTAACGAAATTTCACATCATGATTTTAAGGAAATTTGTGATTATTATGATTATTATTCTAGTGATAATATAACTACCTACCTACATACATATACTGTCGTTAAGTTAGCCTTCTGCAAACATTAGCATCGAATGTACATAATAAATAGTCAATATCCATTAATTACTTCATTATTCATTACTTGTATAATTATGCAATTGTTAAGGTATTGCAGTAAAATTAATATATTTATTGACGTAGATGCAATACGTAAGTACTTACGTTAAATTGTATTTTATATTAATAATTTATATAATATATTCGTAATGTCGTAATATAATATACAATTAATGTTCATTTCATCTTCACCTTTTTCCAGCATGAGGCAGAGTGAATTTAATTTTAAGACACTCCGCTGCCCACTTTCTGGCCAATTTTTAAACAATGCGGGCTTAGTGGCGGTACTCAACGCCGCGCTTACTAAAGCCATGTAATGAAAATTCATTTCCTGAATGGAAATCTGATGTTATTTTGCTATCCAAGTTATCACTGTCGAGTTTAGGTACAGTCACACGCTCTGGCGCTAAACTATGACGGCCTTATCAATATTAATACAATTAATATTAATATAAATTCAAATCTATTATATATATATATAATACAAATTTTATATTTTTTTTACATTACATATATATAATTTTGTATATGTAAATACGTACCTACGTGGATGATGTAAAGAAAGGTATGATGATTCATACGTGGTGTGACTAAGGAAAAACCTGTTATAATCTATGTATTTTAGTGTAAATGCTAATTTTATTGTAGTAACTGTGACTGATGTGTGTTGGCAATATGTTGAAAAATTAGGTTAAACTTTAGAATGTTACCTAAATTTTAAAATTACAAATTAATTGTTAATTTTTCCTTTAAATAACTCAGATTTATGCACATGCATAGTTTCATACTTTTGCAAGATTTTGCGATTTTTCCATATATCAAACTTGTACGACGTAAAATTTATCGAAAAAGAAAATGTATAAAAATTTAATGTCACGGGACTCAAACCTGCGCTTCTAGGAAACTAAAAGCGTTGTGCCGCATATGCCAACAGCCTGGGTAAATTGTAAGAAGCGAAAAGCCGAACTCCGCTGCCCGAGAACAGCACTAAAGTACAATAGATAGTAGCAATAGTGTACGTGTCACAAGAGAGTAATATGACACAAAGAGATTTTCTTCTTTTTTCTTTAATTACAAGATTTTTTTTTATTTATATTACATTTATTTACTTACCCGTTCGCGGCTTCGCCCTCTTGAACTTCATAATGATTAATTTACTAATCTGTGATACTTTCGTTTTCTAATATTAATACCATTAAAGAACAATAACATTTCACTAAGACAGTTATAGTAATTTTGTTGAACAACATTGTTTAAAATGGTATAACTTTTTTGATAAAATATATTAATGAAAACAGGTTTGAAATAGCTGAAGCTGTTTCTGAGATTAGTGTAAACAAACGCACATCACAAACAGATAGCTAATGTCATTTTTCTAATATATGTACTATTACGTTATTAAATACAACTATTTCATGTATTATTACGCACTTAACAACGATTATTATTATAAGTATAGATATAGATAGATAAAGATAGATTCACGCAACAAAATACAGATTGCGTGAAGGTATAAAAAAGAAATTTGATGTTTTTCGTTAAACAAATACAGGCAGGTTCTGTTCTGAAACCGTTTGCAACCGTCGCCAATATCGAGTGGCTATCAATGTTTTTACAGGTCTTTTAAAAAAAAATGTACAAACAAATCCCTCACTTTTAAAATTTACACTTGAATAAAACTAGATAACTTTTTTAGCGTTAGAAATATAAATTTACTAGTGGACTCGAACGCGGCTACGCCCGCTTAAACTATACGAAAAATTATTAAATATATTTATTAAATTATTTTCAATTTTCAATAGAGAGATGCGTTAAGCAAGCTCATTTTGGGTGACGTTTTCTAACAACAAACTTCGCAAATCGAAAAAAAGTATCCTATGNTCGTCAGTTTCCTGTTATGTCTGTCACTCTATCAAGAAACACTGAAGAAATATTGTATCACATTTTAGTTTGTTTGTTGTAAATTTTACTTTTGTAAACATTGTACAAATTTTACTTATTATAGGTCGCCTAAATTAAAATCTTTAATCATATAAAGAATCCTGCTGCTTCAAAAATTCCGTGAAAAGTGGGGAACAGAGTATCTCAATAGGTCCTCAGGTTCCTTTTTCCTACCCCGCAATGTGCGGGATAACATTTAATTATTTATTATTAAACAAAATGAAATTTTGATTCGATTCTACAACTATCGTTACAATGTAACAACTGCCGCTTGTACTATGGCGGTATTAAAATAATTTAAATTGTGAGAAAATCATTAGTTATTTCTACATATATATTACATTCCATATACAGTATGTTTCATAGAACTATGACGTTAGGATACATATTAGGTAATCTTATATGTATTTACGTATAATATACACAATGCTATGACAAAATGATTATTATAATTATAATTATTACTAGTATACATAGTTATTCCATGGAAAACAAAGCATTTATATACAACGAGTAAATAGAATGTGACGATTCTTCCTAGTAATACGTTTCACCTTTATTGAATTGTTTCATTGAATTCTGTATTTGCATATTCAAATATATATTTGTTAAAATAAATCTTTTTTTCTTTTTTTAACGCATCTAGCATGATGGGCAGTAAGAATCTAGTGTTAAGACACTCCGCTCCCCATTTTGAACCGAATCCAGGAGGCACTGTGAGTTGAATTAAAAACAGAGCGACGAAATGAGAACATTATAATTTATTTTTTTCGAATGGGAATCGAACCCATAACCGTTCATAGAAAATACCCGGAAAGAAATAGATTTATTTATATTTCATTAAAATCGTTTATGATGTTATATAATTGATATAAGCTGTCAAGGTTTGACCCATAATGAGATAGATATATGACTAAATTGTAAGTAATAAGTTCCTGCTTATTTATAACAATCACAACTGTAGAATATCTTATACATTTGTATGAATGAATCTTTATTCGTGTATATACAATAAGTATAATTTTACATATATACATATAAAAAAAATAATTTTACTAGAAATACTAATTTAAATATGATATACAAAGTAGATTTTAGATTTTTAAAGTTGAGTCAGATCTACTAGATAGTACGTACTTAGTTACTACCTTAGGTATAGTTTTTAATTCTCAAAACATGTTTAAAAAAACGAAATGAACTATAATTCATTCTCCATTTTTCATTATTTTTTTCATATTGAGACGAGATGATTTCATAAGAGGAATGTATCTTTCACTCAAAACGCATTAAGTTCTGCCACTCTGGTATACACGGGATACAGAATGACGCTACAATAATCTATATATAAATTTTGAATTTGAAATATTTTTTTATAATTGACTGCAAATAAAATTGTAATTTTCCAACTAAAATGCTCATTTATGGTATGCGTTTTGGTTGTTCATACATTTCTTTATCTTATCTTTTCTAAATATTATCAAAAATATTTACTTTCGTACTATTTCGTAATAAACTGTCTTTCACATTTATAAATTCTGAGTAAGCCTTGTCCTCTGCCTCCGCGTCGTGTGAGGTTGACTGTCGACTACAAAGATGGTATTGACAATGAATACAATACTATTTATTGAACATACGTGAGTGAAACAATGTAATTAATTAAAGATTAAATAAGTTTAATTATATATTATTATTAAATTTGTTTGGTCAACTGTTATCAAGTAATTTATGTGTAATCAATTTAGGCCTTATAATTTAATTTATAATCTATCAAGTCTGAAATCGATCTTTTTTTCCTTTATAATTTATATGAAAACGGCATCTCAAGATCGATCTCGGACTTGAGAGCGATTTATAAATAAGGATATTAGTTCTAAATAATGAAATTGTTATCATAATGCAAAATCTTAGGTGATTCCATAACGTATACAATGTTTTCATAGAATAAACTTAACATAGGTAAAAACGCCAAGAAATCGAGAAACTACTTAAGGTATGTGCTTTTACTTTCAATGTCTTAAGTAATTTTACTTCCATCCCTTAAGTAATCTAATAGAGAGGGAAAACGTGAAGTTAAACAATGATTGCTCTCTTTTATATATATAATTGATCACTCTTATATTTTACTTTCTACTTATTTAAAAAAAATCTATTCATTCAAAAACTCATTGCTTTACCAAATTTTTACATAAATTATTTTTATTGTTTTGAATTAATACTATATACAACTTTAATATAAATTTCACTTTATTTAAAATTGCAGTAAGTAGGTATGCTTTTATTTTAATTATATTTTTCTATTTTCTTGAAGCTAAACACAATCATTAGTTTTAACGTTATAAACTTGTTAATTTATATATTTAATTAAAGCCTCCTACAGCCTTTGTATATATATTTGTATAATCTTTAGCATTTAACAAAAAAATAGTAGCAAGGCGCTTTAGTTGTAGATTAGCAATTTATTTTCTGTTTAATATTTCATATTTTCTCCTTTGATTTTCTTTGTTTAAAAATCAAAATTTTAATATTGAGAAAATAAAATTGATTTAAATACAAATTATTAACAGTAAGTAAATTTCAAGTAATAAATAATTGTCAGTCAAATATGGTGTAGGGGGATCGTCGTCTGTCGATAGTTGCGGGTTTGATTACCACTGGAAGCAATTAATTATCTTCATTTCTGTGATAAGATAAAATGTGATATTGAATTTGCCAATCAAATGCCTCGAATTCCAACGACTAGCGTAGAACGGAGTGTTTTCATATAAAGTTCTCTCTGCCAACTCTGCTATATGCGAGATATAGCATGAAACTCATTCAAATACTGTTGAATGTAATCAATTTTTAATTGAAGATTTTGTATGAATTAAATCTGAAACTTATATTATTAATAAATATTATTAAATACGCCAATAATAAAGTTATTTACATATTATTATTTGTAAATTCTATCTTTTGGAAATTTATTACTCTTCGAATATTGACTTCGCATCAGTGACTCTTTTTTCTCTATTCTTCTAACTAAGATACGGACTAAACAGTTTATAAACAAATGTATAAATAAGGAGAAATATGGAACATATTATACAAATATATGTTAAACAGCATCAATTATAGCGTAGCCTAATGTTGCTGAACCGAATAAATCTATTGTCCGTGAAATCCAATAACTGTTACCGTCGTGCTCTTTTGTTATGACGTTATTTATTACAAATTGAATGCTATATCAAAATAAATAAAACGAAATAAATGTTTATTTACTCGATAAGTATATTTTTACTAGCTTTATTATTTTTAGAGGCCGTGTGACTGTAACGCGAAGGTTGTGGGTTCGATCCCCACTCGAGGAAGTGAAATATTTATTTACGTTTAAATTTCCATTTCTTCGCTCTTTTGTCGAGGCAAAGCGCGGCGTTGAGTTCTGCCACTCAACACGCAATGCCTCCAGAATTTGGCGGAAAGTGGGGAACGGAGTATGTTAACACTATGTTCCCTCTGCCTATCCTTCTATGTGCGGGATACAGCGTGAAGCTGATTTTGATTTTTCTTTATTTTAACATAATTTTTGATACAATGCTATAGGTTGTTACAATTTAACGATACTTATTGACAAATTTCATGAAATTTCTAAAATTATACTTGAAAATTGTTATTGAAAATTAGATTATTCCTTTCAATAACTTATTTCGGCACTTACGAATACTGAGTCAACCACAAATATGGAACTTAGCAGTAACTGTAATTGTGGTTGCCCGCATTAAGACCGTGCCCCCTCCATGATCCCAATTAGCTTTAATTGTCGGCTAACATATCGTGTACTGGACATCACACTCTATACTAGCTTCTACAGTTGATATCATTGAAATTATAACAAAGGGGTGGTATTGTATTAAATTGAACAATCGTCTCTGGAAATGTCTACATCAAGTCCATTTGATTACAGGCTAGGCATAAAGGCTATTTATTGAACTAGTTCAAAGTGGGGCATTGAGTTTGGCCGCATACACAATGTCGGGAAAATACGGCAGAAGGAGGGTAACGGAGTGTTTTAACACTATGTCTGTTTGCCTCCCTACTCTTCCTGCTCTTCTCATTAGGCCTCCGCTCTGTACGGAATACAGCTTGAAGCTACAAAAAAATAATCGGTTAATGGAGATATTTTCGTAACTTAACTAAATCCATACCTATATTATAAATTCGAAAGTAACTCTGTCTGTCTATCTGTCTGTCTGTCTTCTACGCAATCAGGGCCAAACTGCTAATTTAATTGTAATGTATTACTTGAGGGTCTCGGGATGAACATAGGATACTTTTTTTTCTCATATTTGTAATATTTTCTATATATACCAATATATTAAAATACTTATTAATTTGACATGCAATTTATTCCGCCATGTTAATAACAACCGTCGTTGCTAGGCAACGATTTGCAAAGTTTGTTGTTAGAAAACATCGCCCAAAATGAGCTTGCTTAACGCATCTCTCTATTGAAACTGAAAATAATTTCATAAATATATTTAATAAATTGTCCACTTGTTATTAATAACACAAAGTAACATGTAAAAATTATTTTAAAAAAATGGTAAAGTAACTAAATAGGAAACAATTTTGTAGCTTGATGAATTTTCGTTATTTATCTGTAATCTTAATATCTTTAAATAATATAATCTGTAGGGGTCGAAAACTACTATATAAAATATAATTATATAATGAAATAGGTTCCATATCAAATTATAAATATACTCACCATTAGATATCCTAATAAACATTACATGAGCGGTCTCATAAGACCGTTTGGTAATAAGTTAGCCAAATAAATGCCCCCGAGTATTTAACGAACTCAAATTGACGTTATGTTGAAATTTCTACTGTTTAATCGTGTTTATATGTTATATAATTTTATCTATTATATTTTTTATTTACGTATCTACATATTTCTAATTAATTAAATTGATGGATTTCCAATTAAAGTAAGGTTTTTCTTAAACTTTTGTTTATTTATTAAATAATATTTATCTCATATTTGAAATATGTAAATTTTATTTATTTTGTTGATTTGTTTTTATATTTCGTATCCTAATTTTTTAACCCAAAATTGAAATAATCGTAACATAGATAGATTACTTCTTATATTAGTCAAATAAAAAATAGGTGAAAAGATAATTATTATTAACCGATAAGTTCACGTGTCGAAAATATTCCGTAGAAACCGAATCTATTATCATATATTTGCTTAGCATTTAAAGGCGTGTTCTTATGACGTCGTGTATTTACTGTATTACAATCGAAAGTCAATATAATGTTCCTTGGTTTACCAGAAATCGTACGTCACACTATTAGTCATCGACATGTAGAAAGAGAGATCACGTATTTTTTAGCTTCACTCTATATCTCAGCAAGTAGCAGGGTAGAGGGAACCTGGGAACCTAGTGGTTAAACATTCCGTTTCTATTAAGACACTTCTGTCCCTTACAGCAATAAAGATATTTTAAATAATAATTCTATTTTGAAACAACCTGACGAGCTGTAATAACCTGAAATATATAACATTTTATATTACACAAAGTTATATCGTTTATTAATATTTTATAGTATAGCCAATTTCCTCGTTTTTCATCGAAATTTCAATACATTTTATGAAAGGAAGCGGAAGATATAGCAATTTGTAAAGGAAACTATTCTTCAAGGGAATTGACATCTTAATTTACCTGTACCAAATTTTGCGGGACCATCAAAGCTTTCCTAGCTTTTTGAACAGCTTCGATTATTGGTAAAGGATATCTTGTAGATCTTGTAGAGCTTCAATCAGTATCTGTATATATGTAACAGAGTAGGCAGAGGGAACCTTGTGTTAAGAAACTACTCCCCACTTTCCACCTAATTTCGGAGCATAGCATTTTAAGTGGCGTAACTCTACGTACCTATTGAACTCATATTCATCACCATCATTTTAGAAAGTGGAATTGAACCCCAAACCATTGCGTTTACATCGAGAGGCTGTCCCTTTGCGCTAACATGTATATAATTGAACCTATAACAACCGAAGTTTATTTTAACATATTATAACCTTTTTGCTAATATTCACAACATGCTGATGCAGTCTGCTTTTAACTTGAAAACAAAACACTTCTCGTAAAGTGAGTACTTAAATACGAAACCGATGCTCGTGTTGCGGGTGGTCTTTCTCAATAATAATATTATTAGGAAATTATGTGTCTGCCTGTACACATTACGTTGTTTTTATAGGCAATATACTGAGGAAGTTTAAAAGCTGTAATTACCTATGTATATACCTAGTACGTAGATTTAGGTACGTACTATGTGCGTAATATAATGTCAAATATGTTTAACATTTTCAATTCAAATAATCTGAAATGCCTCCAGAATTCGCTGGATAGTGGAGAGCGAGAGCGGAGTGTCTTAACACTAGTGTAATGACACTCCACTTTTCGCCTGGAACCTAAGTTTCTTCTACTTACTCTGCTGCACAAAATAAAGAAAACTATGTCAGAGTAATTAACCACCAGTATTGCAGTTCTGTTAAATTAATCAAACTGAAACAGATTTTTTACTTGTAAAACTATTATTCTTTAGTTAGATATATTAGAAACTGTGAGTTTGTTTATATTTATATATGAAATATCATGTTCTCACGTTTTTCACGTGTTTTCGTCGTTTGTAACGTTATGCAGCTGATTAAACCCTATTGTACACGTAAGAGTAATTAGTCATGCCTATATTATTTTAATTAAACAAACCTACCGTTTATATATTTTACATAATTCATTTAAAAGAATGAACTCATTTGAATCAGTTTTGGGTAAAAAAGCAAAACTTCGTAATAAAGAAAAACTAATTCACAAAGATTTCCATGAAAATTGTTAAAAAAAATTAAGTAAAGAATAGGTACAGTTATAAACAAAATTCAAATTGTTTTATATAATAAAATTCGTTTGTCTCTATTTAGATTCTGTGTAGGTGTGATTTGTTAACTGTGAGATCATCCTTTATTTCTTAATAGGTAGGAATTGTAATTTTTATACAGTAGGTGTACTACCACAAAGTACTATATCGTATTACGGTAAATAAGTATAATTATAACTAATTGTATATTATTCATAGGGAAATTGGAATGTATTGAAAATACAGCACTCTTTGTCAAAAAGCAGAATAGCCATAGAGAACCTAGTGTCCCTATTCTCCACTTTCAGCCCGAATTCGCAATATTATAGATGTAGATCATAGTTGTTGACATTATCAAGGGTCAAGTCATTGTTTCCAATTCATAATATATTCAAGACTTCCATATTATATGAGGCCGTGGCTAAGGGGCACAAGCTGGCGGCTGTATACGCTACGCTTGTGGGTTCGATTCCTGCTAGAGGGAATGAATCTCCTCGCTCTGGTAACGAGGTAAAGCGAGGTGTTGAATTCCGATACTAGGTTCCCAGGTTCCCTCAGCCTAAAAAAATATTCATTCACATTGTGTGTAATTTGTTATACACATTTTTTTATTTAAAATAGAGGGAAATAAGCACCATTACCACCAGCAAATAAGCACCACGTACAGTACAGCACAAAGCTATCAATCAATTGTAAAATCTAAAATCCACCATTTTTTCTCTAATTTCTATACATTATTTTACAAACTTATGTCGCTCACTGTACACAGTATACTGTACACGAACGTGACGCACGAATGGTAAAACAGACGATGGCTTTAATTACCGAGCGACCACTAAGCCGTGACGAATTACTTGCTATTGTCGTGTCACTCCGAATAGCAATCCGTATGTTGCTTGAAAACAAAAGAAATCTACAAAAAAAAATTGTTATATTAGAATTATTCATTTGTATTTGAAACTTTTGGGATTTCTATGATATAAAGAAATGTTTGGATGCTTAATTTTTTTTAATATTCTGTGTTGATATTTCCTCATTTTGGAGTATTTATCACCAAATGACTGTTTCTCCGTATCTAAATTGAGCAGAGAGAACATAATGTTAAGTTGATGGATTATACGGTAGATTAGTTGGCTTTGCAAATCTTAGACTTTGACACTATGAAGTCATCAATTGCAAATTGTACCAATTATAATTAAGATTGGTATGACTCAAACGTTTCTGTTTGCTTGATAGAATATTTTAATCTTAAGTTTTATACATTTTAAGCAGACTTTAGCAGCAAAGCGCGGCGTTAAGTTCCGTCACTCAAGAATACCATCAGAATTCGGCGGAAAAAGAGGAACGAAGTGTCTTACCCCTAGGTTCCCTTTGCATGCCCTACTATATGCTTCACGCTGTAAAGCTAAACAAATATTACCTTTCTTCTACTTCTTCTTCCTGGCATTAATCCCGGCTATTGCCAGGGTCTGCCTTTCTACTCAACCTACTCCACTTTGCACGATCTTTTGCGTCCTCGGTGGTTAGACCATTGGCTCTCAGGTCCTGCATCACGACATCCAACCAGCGCTTCCTTGGGCGTCCGGGAGGTCGCGTCCCAGGAACTGGTATTACCTTTCTTCTACTATCATAACATAAATACCATACTACAATTATTACTTTCGCAATAGTATAATTAATGAAAAGTAATACATCGTGCCGTACCAATTTAAATAATCACTGCCAATATTATGTAAACCATTCACGTACAAACTTAACTAACAACCGATTAACGGCGTAGTGTCACGTTTCTACTTCTGATTCACCGATAGTGTTGACTCAATCACATTCTCGTTCGACGTGACTCATCTGGTGGTTAGGCTTTGTGTATGGCGATGTCGGGCAGGTAGAAGTAAAGGGATTTAAAGAAATTCTGGTAATTCAAGAAATTTTGGTATGGAATGTTTAAGTTATAGAAAATGGGGTTTATTTTATAGTCTGAAGTACGGGTTTTGAGTATTTTATAGTCAGTCAATCAGTTGATCTAAAATATATAGGTATAGAGGTATGTGGATTTTGAATATTTTCATTCTAAATTGAATATGTAAAATCCATACGTATAGGTAAATAAAACATAAGTGTCTCTATGTGATTTCATAAAAACGGTGTTTTTTCTATGGCATGTAGTTATTTAAACAATACTAAAATAAATAACCGATTTTTTATTTAGCTGTCTTGTCTATCTTTCTGTTTATCTACGGAGCAGTTAAACAGATTTTAATGGGAAATTATGGGAACCTATTGTCACTGAAAGATAGAGAAGGTGGTTAAATAATATATAGGCTTCTTTTTATCCCATAATTCCCGTGGATCAGCAACAAAGAGTGGGCTGCTAGTACAAAATATATTTATGAAGAATCCACTAAAAATATAAAGCTGACTGGTACAGTATTTTATATGTATATTTAAAAAACAAACAATTAAGTTAAAATTTAATATAAATACGTTTAGTATCTTATCAAACCGACACGACCTTAATACGAAGGCAAGCTACGCTGTAGAAACCTCTACTTCCCTGGAAATTGGCAATAATGAAGTGATTACAAAAAAATAACCAAAACTGGTAACTAATTGATTTTCCAAGGTATTTCCATAACATTGTAACAAAGGTTCTTCAATTTATATTTGCTTCTGTGCCATAATTGAAAAGTCGTAACTGTATGGTGGTTACGGGTTCTTTTCCAAATTGGGGCAATTTTTATCTTTAAAAAGTGTTTGTTAAGCTTTGAAATCGGTGAACCATTTTATGACTCACTTTTATAGCAACAGACATACCAAAACTCTGAATGTATCTTATTTATTGAAATTGTTTAAAGGTAAACAATATGAAGCAGTTTACCTGCTTGCATATTTCCTCATTTTTTCAATTTCTTAGAAGTGAGTAGGATATATCAGCATGCATACATTTGTTATTATATTATAACCATTAATTATTATTTTATAATATTTGAAATATTTTTTTTATAATATTTTATGACCGTCGCTGGCAGTACATTAAACTGAATCTTAAAAAAAAAACAACTTCACGCTGTATCCCGCACACAGCAGGGTACACAGAGGGAACCTAGTGTTCCCCACTTTCCGCCGAATTCTGGAGGCATTGCGTGTTGAATGCCGAAACTAAACGCCGCGCTTCGCCTCGTCACTAAAGCGAAGAAATGAAAATATAAATTTAATTAATATGTTTAATTATGCTATATCCATACATCATAGAAAAGATGGTAGAATAATATATTGACTTTAAACAAGCTAAGGTGTGTTGACAGAAAACAAAATGAATGTGTTGTCCCTGAGAGCATAATCTATTAGAAGATTTAAATTAAGTTATTACCCCAATTAATAGAATCCTTTCAGTCGTTACTACTGTAAATAACCGACTATAAAACTTTGACGACTGAACGTTTTAATAAACGATTTAATTAAATTGGACAGATTACAAAAGATTGGGAAAGGTAATGAATTTTAGCTTTACGGCGTTATAAAAGACAAAGATCGTAACAATATAATATTAAAATTGATACTAAAAAAATACAGTGTGGAATATATATAAAAATACGTCTGGTCTAGTATATTTTTATGCCATAATTTAGTTCGCTTCAAAATTATTGATTTAAAAATATATTGTAAACGACACCATTTTACAGTCAATTAATCCCGTTACTTAAATCCTTGGAACCTTGGATAGTGTATGGACATATAATTTCTGTTGAAATTTTTACGGCATCGAGACTTATTGCTACTAATCTTAATTTAAAGCTAATGTCACTTTTAACTTTACTGGTTGTAAGTAATGTGCTAAGTTTAAAAGGATCTTTCTGATATGAGCTTGTCTGATAGGATCATTATATTTTGGACTAGCTTCTGCCCTTGGTTTTGTCTTCGGAGAGATCTATTTTCCGAAGACTTGAGAATATAATAAGTAAAACAATTGATATAATATATCAGCTTCACGTTGTATCCTTTATACAGTAGGTTAGGTAAAGTGGGAATCGAACCCATGACAATCGCGCTTGTGCCTCTACGATAGCCTCTTTCACATTATATATCAATATGTTTAAATGATAAATGATAAACACAAATAAACCGACTGAAAATTATAAATATCAATTTCAGTAAATAAATTAAATTTATAAAATAAAATAAAAAGCTTCGATAATGTTCAATTAACATTTACTCGTTTAATAATCCACTGGAATGATATTACCATTTATAATCTAGATTATTTGACCAATGTGCTGTCAGTGGAAGAGATGAAATTTTCAATTGTTATTGGATACTGTTATTAAATTTCAATTAATTCAATAATTTAAATCTGTAAACAAATTTCAATTACAAATATTTACACAACATTTCCATCCATCTATCCATCCATCAGCCTTTGAACGTCCACTGCTGGACATAGGCCTCCCCTAATTCTCGCCAATCCGTCCGGTCCTGCGCCCTTTAAGTCCAGCGGATTGCCCCTGTCTTCTTAAGGTCGTCAGTCCACCTGGTTGGTGGGCGGCCTGTGCTCCTTTTGCCGAGACGGGATCGCCATTCGATCGCCTTTCTTCCCCATCGGTTGTCAGCCCTCCTGACAATATGGCACAATATTTAATGAAATTCAAATTATTTAAAGGAATTAATGTTAAGAGACACCGTTCCCCATTTTATGCCGAATTTTTTCGATAATATAATTCAAAAATATTTTAACCCTTTATCGTAGGCGTTTCCCCCTATTAAAGTCAATGCTTAAACACTTAACGTTGTCGTGTTAAATTAGTTAATTGTCGGTGCATCGCTCCCGTCTCTTAGTAGGATATGAATCAGGCTATTTGAATTGTAGAATTGTGGACGCCCACGCAACGAACGTTAAGAAGATTAAAATTTTCTATAGGTACCTATAAGGCCATTGAGGCCAGTCGTGTCACAAAGATGTGACTGTAACGCGACGGTTGTGAGTTCGATCCCCACCACCACCGATCCCCATTTTTATTCCTACCCAGAAAAAAACTCGGCAGTAAGTCATGAATGGAGTGTTTTAAAACTAGATTTAAAACTAACTAACAACGTAAATCTGATTTTTGTTTTGTACTTACATATATGGCTGATAATAAAGATAGCATATCGTGTGCTTATTGTTTAAGTTATGTCTCACGATATTAAATTTAGAAGATTTGAGCATTTTTATAAGGATCGTACCGTAGGTAAGTAGGTAGTAACAATAATGACGTTTTTGTATTTTTCTTATTTAATTGGCAAACAAGGAATTCGTACATGCCTTACCAAAAAAGAATAATGGTTAATTTAAAAAGGTACGAGGCCGTCGTAGCGCAGTAACACGAGTGTGTGTTTGGGAAACGCGATAGTCGTGAGTTCGATTCCTACTCGAGAAAATTAAACATTTCAAAACATCACAAAAGCTCGGCGTTGAGTTCTGCCACTCATTACGGAATGCCTAAAAAATTCGGCTGAAAGTAGGAAACGGTGTGTTTTAACACTAGATTCTCTCTGCCTAACCTGATATTCTCAGGATACAGCGTGAAGATGAAAAAAATATATACTATAGATCTACACTTTATGCTACAGAAATATTTTTCTTTACAAAATTTATTTTAGTAATTAAAACGACGCCATTGCCGAACGCCTCTAATGAAATTGGTAGAAATGTACATGCGTTGGTTGTGTGTTCAATTTAAATTCGGGAATATTCGTGTATTTTCCGTATATGTACCTCTAAATTCTCTCGTTGCTTACTCGGTGAATGACAGGCGACGTACAGACGTAATTTCTGGGCGTAGAAAGCCGTAATTTGGTATACAATTTTCTTGGAACGTGTATGAAGAAAGGTTTTCCCAAAATTCCAAAGGAAACTAGACAAGTTGTGGTTTATGATTATTTGTCAAATTTGCGGATTCGTTTTGGTATATTTTAATTTCTGACACAGGTTGATCTATCAGAGCAGGAAAATGAATATTACCAAAATAATTATCATTCCTCCGAGTGGGGATCGAATCTACAACCATCGCGCTTACAGCCACGCTCTTTCCTATTTGCCACGTCAGGCTCTAAGCGTAAAACGGACATACTATCGATATAATCCTATAAAAAAAGCTATTAATTTTGATATTAGAATATTCAATCAGTATTTCAAGTTCCATTTTCTACTAAATTATAGAGCTAGATGTTTGTAATATCAATTTTCCCTATAATAAATGAAGATGACCGCTTTTTAATTTATATAAACCTAACAAGTTATATATATGAGCAACAAAATTATAGATTACTAGCTACTTACTAGGAACTTCGCCTTATTATAGTTATTATTAATATCATAGATAAATTTTACAAATTCTTTACATAATGCCTAGCCTATGCACTATTTTTTTTATCAGAGTAGGCAAAGGGAACCTAGTGTTAAAACCTCCCGTTCCCCATTTTCCGCCGAATTCTGGAGGCATTACGTATTTAGCAGCTTAACTCAACGCCGCGCTTTACCTCACACTAAAACGAAGATGAAAATAATTAATTAAATTTTTTTATCGGTCTATTACTGTAAAGTTTCATTTAAACCCGTTCAGTAGTTTTTGCGTGAAAGACGAAGAAACATGTGGAATGTCCATATAATTTTTTGCTTCTTTTTTATTTCTTTTATTAAAAAGAAGACGGTTGAAACAAATAACTCTACATCCTGCACTTTAGTTCCTCTATAAATAGTTTTATTCGCCGTTGGAGAGCGTACTGCACTCAGCGATAGTTTATTATTAAGAAGTAACAGAGTAAATCTGTCTAATATAATAATTCTAAATAAGATTTGTTTCTTTTAATATAGGTTACTAGTTTATTCTTACAGTGATATTAAATACAAATAACAGTGCTAATGTAGTTCGAATTTTCATTTACTACCAAAATTATTATAAGACGCATTTTTCCATTTTTCGCCGAATTCTGGAGACGTTGCGTGTGGAGTGGCGGAACTTAACGCCGACCCACGCTCCACGACACTAGACACTATTTAATTACACAACACAAGGAAACTTTCCCTCCTATACGTTGGAAAAAAGAATTATATTCGTTCCGATATCNTCCCCACCACCACCGATCCCCATTTTTATTCCTACCCAGAAAAAAACTCGGCAGTAAGTCATGAATGGAGTGTTTTAAAACTAGATTTAAAACTAACTAACAACGTAAATCTGATTTTTGTTTTGTACTTACATATATGGCTGATAATAAAGATAGCATATCGTGTGCTTATTGTTTAAGTTATGTCTCACGATATTAAATTTAGAAGATTTGAGCATTTTTATAAGGATCGTACCGTAGGTAAGTAGGTAGTAACAATAATGACGTTTTTGTATTTTTCTTATTTAATTGGCAAACAAGGAATTCGTACATGCCTTACCAAAAAAGAATAATGGTTAATTTAAAAAGGTACGAGGCCGTCGTAGCGCAGTAACACGAGTGTGTGTTTGGGAAACGCGATAGTCGTGAGTTCGATTCCTACTCGAGAAAATTAAACATTTCAAAACATCACAAAAGCTCGGCGTTGAGTTCTGCCACTCATTACGGAATGCCTAAAAAATTCGGCTGAAAGTAGGAAACGGTGTGTTTTAACACTAGATTCTCTCTGCCTAACCTGATATTCTCAGGATACAGCGTGAAGATGAAAAAAATATATACTATAGATCTACACTTTATGCTACAGAAATATTTTTCTTTACAAAATTTATTTTAGTAATTAAAACGACGCCATTGCCGAACGCCTCTAATGAAATTGGTAGAAATGTACATGCGTTGGTTGTGTGTTCAATTTAAATTCGGGAATATTCGTGTATTTTCCGTATATGTACCTCTAAATTCTCTCGTTGCTTACTCGGTGAATGACAGGCGACGTACAGACGTAATTTCTGGGCGTAGAAAGCCGTAATTTGGTATATAATTTTCTTGGAACGTGTATGAAGAAAGGTTTTCCCAAAATTCCAAAGGAAACTAGAAAATTTGTGGTTTATATTTTATTTGTCGAATTTGCGGACTCTTTTATATTTTAATTTCTAACACAGATTGCTATATCAGAGCAGGAAAATGAAAATAATTAAAAGATCGTTCCTCCGTGGGGATCGAATCTACAACCACCGCGCTTACAGCCACGCTTTTTCCTATTTGCCACGTCAGGCTCTAAGCGTAAAATTAATTATCATTATCCTATTAAAAAAAGCTATTAATTTTGATATTAGAATATTCAATTAGTATTTCAAGTTCCAATTTCCACTAAATTATACAACTAGATGTTTGTAATATCAATTTTCCTTATAATAAATGAAGATGACCGCTTTTTAATTTATATAAACCAAACAAGTTATATATATGAGCAACAAAATTATAGACTACTAGCTACTTACTAGGAATTTCGCCTTATCATAGTTATTATTAATATCATAGATAAATTTTACAAATTCTTTACATAATATATAGCCTATGCACTATTTTTTTTATCAGGGTAGGCAGAGGGAACCTAGTGTTAAGACCTCCCGTTTCCCATTTTCCGCCTGATGAGAAAGATGAGAATAATCAATTCCATCAAATCAAAAATACTTTATTGCACAAAGATACATAAAGATACATGACAATTATAGTATTTAAACAAAGCGCAAGGGCGGCCTTATCACTGTAAGTGATCTCTTACAGGCAACCTTTTATTTACAAAAACTAATAATAGGATTAATATAATTAATAATATAATTAATAATATAATTAATAATATAATTAATAATTAATTATATTTCATTTTTTTGAGTGGAAATCGAAGCCACAATATAACACGCTTAAAGTCACACTATATGCCCGCCACGGCTCTATTACTGTAAAGTTTCATTTAAACCCGTTCAGTAGTTTTTGCGTGAAAGACGAACAAACATGTGGAATGTCCATATAATTTTTTGCTTCTTTTTTATTTCTTTTATTAAAAAGAAGATGGTTGAAACAAATAACTCTACATCCTGCACTTTAGTTCCTCTATAAATAGTTTTATTCGCCGTCGTAGAGCGTACTGCACTCAGCGATAGTTTATTATTAAGGAGTAACAGCGTAAATCTATCTAATACAATAATTCTAAATAGGATTTGTTTCTTTATGTATAGGTTACTAGTTTATTCTTACAGTGATATAAAATACAAATAACATTGCTAATATGGTTCGAGTGTTCATTTACTACCAAAATTAGGTATTATTTAAGAATCAGAATCATAGGTCGATTTTCCATTTTTCGCCGAATTCTGGAGACGTTGCGTGTGGAGTGGCGGAACTTAACGCCGACCCACGCACCACGACACAAAACACTATTTAATTACACAACATAAGGCAACTTTCCCTCCTATACGTAGGAAAAAGGAATTATATTCGTTCCGATATCTAAGTTTAGCTTCAATATTGGCTTTTATTACGGAAATCACAACAAACAGTAACTTGAAAGTGCTCTCCAATGATCCTTAACGTTGCTTATTAAAGAAATTTATGTCGTTAAATTGTTTTATTTGATAAAGAATTGTTCTTGTATTTAGAACTTCCTCATTCTTCAATGTAAAAAATAATTAAATCTTGAATACAATCATTTTCAATATAAAAGATTAAAAAGCAATTGTTTAAATAAATTTCCTAATAGTATAAATAATTTTATTAATATTTAAAATAACTCCAAAATCTTATTAGACTAGGTACCTCATCTTATCTCCAACAAAAAAAAATATCGCAAATATTCCTTTACTTCCGCCTTCCTCGTGTAATCAGAGCTGAGTCTAACGTCCCATATTAAAACTGGGTCCTGGGTGCGGTTTCCTTTTGTAATGTTGGAACAATGAATTTTAAAACAATAAATATCTTTTGTTAAATGTCTACAATACATTCTTACAATATGAAATACTTACTTTGTTCGTGGTTCGATACTTTTGAGACTTTTGGATTTTTATTATGGACAGTTCATTTCGTTTAAACGTGCTACTAATGTGTAATCTAAAGAGCTAAGAACTTTTAAGTTCTGGTCGCAAGGCAACGCGCGACGTTAAGTTCCGCCACTTTACAAGCAATGTTTCGAAAATTAATGGGTAACGGAGTGTATTCGCACTAGGTTACCTCTTTCCTGAAAAAAAATGATAGTTTTGAAAATAAATACTGTTCTATTTCATAATATTTTTTTTATTAATTATTTTTTACTACATTAGGGCATCAGTGAGATCTGCTCTCTGGGTAATAATTTATTTTCATTCACTTTGGAATCGCGGCGTTAATTTTCATCACTCAAAACGCCATATCTCAAATTAAGACGGAAATTGGAGGACGGAGTGCCCTGACACTTTCAACTAGTTTTCTCTGCCTACTCTGATATGCGGAAAAAGAATTATACTCGATATAAGCTGAAAAATTAAATATAAAATACTGTATTCCATTCTACTACGCAAAATTTCAAACTCAACTTGTAGCGTTAAGTGTTCTAATTATTATTGTTTAAACTCTTGCTTACTTGAAGCGCTAATGAGATGCTGTTTTTTCCTTTTTAGTGTACGAGTCTTTTGTAGCAAGCCTAACTATAAGATTACGCACTTATATATAGTATCTATATGAAACAAATTATTTTATCGAAAGAACCCAAAATAATAAAAAGTGCAAATATTAACTGAGCAAGACAATAACAAAATAATTTACTAAAATAGCAGAAAAAGAAAAGTAAAAATAATATTTACCATTCTTTTCATCCTATCTCAGGCATAAAATCTTATCCAATCTTTCTATAAAGATATTATAAAAAATAATAAACGTAGCAAAATTGTACAAAAATACTAACATTTAATATTCAATCGAAACTAGAATATCGTTTGACATCAGAATAGTAATAGTTGTTTTCCTTTATACGATTCTATTTAGTTCATTTATTTGTATTCGCATACATTGAAATCAAATGGCTCTTAATGCGTATGTTTTGGGAATTCTTTCCATTCAAACTTCGTATAGTGCTGTAGATATTATCGAATATGTTTTAAAATGAGTTTGACTAGACTTTTAGATGCTTAATATTAAAAAATGTATATTGTATGAATTTTTCAAAATACCTGTATTTTTAGGGTTTCGTACCTCAAATGGAAAATAAGGAACCAGGGTCATTGTTGTCGGCCTGTCCGTCTGTCGAGATCATTTATCTCGAGATCACGAAGGTTTATGCAGCTAAAATTAATACTAAATATTCAAATCTACACTCACTTCACTCAGATAAAAAAAATCAAGATGCTAAGTCAACTCAATAAAAAAAAACGAACATTTAGGCATAGGTTTTGGTGTATTTTATATGAAATATGCCGTGAAAAACGTTGTGAAATCTGACTTGTAATGAGTACATACAATATAAGTAAAGGAGAAAAATCTAAAAACTGAGGTATTTCATAAAAAAAATCATCACAAACTTAACTTGTAGTTAATTTCATACAAAATGCAACTTTCAATTCTATTTTCCGATGACCAACCATCCTGCAATTGGTACGGAACCCTGGAAAGGCGAACCCGATTCGCACTTGATAGGTTTTTTTAATGAAATCTAAAAAATATCCATTGCATTTTACCAAAAACAATTGTAAGCATTTATACAAATCTTTCAGTAGATCAATTGCAGATAAAAACTGGTTTATTTATTTTGTATATTGAATACCACTCCTACAGAAAGATCTAAAGAGCTTAATGCTCTCATTGAAAAGAGAGAGTGATTTAACTTAACAAAAAAGCGAATCGCGATTGCTGTCAATATGTAGTACTTCACAAATTTAGCACCCTTGTTCAATCTATCTAGAATTAGGTCATGAATAAATATTTCTTTAAATAGGCTATTCTGTAAGCTCTAGTATTGTAGTTTACTTAACTGTTCGTCTCTTTGTTGTATAAAATGTTTAATGTATCGTACTAAAGTACCTCTTATGAAAATAAACCATATAAGTAGGTATTATTTTTTACTATTGACATGATGTTATATGGTAAACGAATAATCTTAATAATCTTAATTCTATAAATATAAAGGCAAATGTGAACAAAAGTAATTATTAACAAGTACGCGTTGCCTCGTTAACAACGCGAGGAAATGAAAATAGTAAATATTTAATTTTTTATTTGAATGAAGAAGAAATCGAACCCATAACCTATATAAAATTCTCTATTAGATTAATATAATTCACAGATATTCTCGCGTTAGATTGTTAGATAGTTTGTCAACTGCCTATTATATAATCTAACCAATGAGTTTCAATTCACGTAACCTTATTATTGTAGCGTCTGTGCATTGACACGGGCATTGTGTGGGCTCTGTGGTGCGGAGCGAGGAGTGGACACCAAATTACCATTTGGGTTTTAAAGATGGATGATGTTTTATTTAAAGCTTCTCTTTAAAATTACTTTGGTGATTTAAGTTGTAGTTATTTTTTTATTTATTTTTATAGAGGCTAGCCGCTTATTGGCGGAGGGTTGTGACTGTAAAAGCGACTGGTTATGCATTCGATCCCCACTTAAATATTTATTTAAATTTTTATTTACATTTCTTCATTCTGTTGTCGAGACAAAGCGCAGCGTTGAGTTTCGCGAAAAATGGAGATCGGAGTAACACTAGGTTCCCTCTGCCTACCCTGCTGTGTGCGTGATACAGCGAGAAACAGATTTTTTATTATTATACTGTGGGTATTGACACAGGTATTGTGCGGGCAACTCGGTGAAGCGAAGTAAGGAGTGGAGGACACGAAATTACTATTTAGGTTTTAAAAATAAATGATGAAAATATTTTTTTATTTAAAGCTTCTTTATAAAATTATTTTGGTGGATTTTTATAATTATTTAATTTATTTTGTTAACGTGGTAAATGTTTTTTTTATATTAATTAATTCGTATTTTCTACGTAAATCTCCGAAATAGATATTACCATGAGAAATGGATATAACATGGTGTATGACATGTGAGCCGAAGCAACTCTGACCGCAGGTACTGCGGGCTACGTCGAAGCATTTAACGGGATAGGCTTCCCCGATGAATGTTAATTTCGAATCAGTAGTTCCTGAGGTTTGCATGGTATACTAAATAAACACTTTAGCTTCAAATATTAGTATAGTATAAAAGTATAGGTAGATATAAATTTTCATAATTATAACCATGTTTTGTTTTTAAATAGAGATTCTAGAAACCACGTTATATTATATTCAATTTTTATTAATGTCATGAATTTGACTATATGCTATCTATGTTAACTGGAAAAAAATGATGTACCTTCAAATTGGTTTTAAGTGTTAAGAAAACTACTTAACTAAAAGAAACCAAGAAAAATATAATATCATTCTGAATACTATTAAGTATATCTACTTCTTATTGTATGATGAACTTTCATTATATTTTTTACCTATAATAATACTTTTGCATATAAATAAGTGTATTTAGGTAATAAATTAGCTTACTTTTATAAAAAAAAATTGAAATGATTGCAACATTGTTATTGTTCCCACAGAAGGTATTTTAGATATAATAAACTTAAATTATCATATATATGAGCAAATATCGCGTGTAGCGTTTTCATTTGTAACTCTTGAAATTAATTTCTGTCAGTAATGACATCATCATCATCATCATCAACAGCCATCTTTTGTCCACTGCTGGACATAGGCCTTCCCCAATTCTCGTAGTAGTAGTATAGTAATGTAATATTAAAATAACATTAAAAAGATGCAATTTAAAAAAAAATGTTAAATACCACTACAGACATTTAGTCTGTACCCTTTTTTTACCTTATTATTATAATATCTAATGTTCTTATGATACATATCAATTACATTATTATTTATATTATACAATTAAAATATATTAGCACGCAAAATCTAAGACTTTTCGTTTAATAAAAGCATGAAGAGACCACTAACACTAAAACTAGCCACTCATAGAGCACTTAAAGTTGTATTTAGAATTCCGAATCACTTGTTTATATACTGCAAAGCTACTAAGGCCAATATACCCAGGATACTCTGTCCATATAGGTACAGGCGTCCTGCCAAATTTTGAGTCGTTTCCTCTCACTACAGCATATAAAGAGGATATTTGGTCTAATCCTAATTTCGATGCATCGTTACTCAGAAAGGAACTGGACAGTTAAAAGCAATGAGTGCATGATTAAGAATTACAAAGAGATATGTAGTTTTATTGTCTTTTTTTGTCATGTATGTGGGTAGAATTTGATCGTAAAACCTCTGTCTGTACTGTATATAACATAATTAATAATAATATTATCTTAAGTAAATCTTAGTTAATTGTATTCGTACAGTATGAACTTTAAAGTTCTTTTCCATAGAGTTACCTATTTTTAGATTCAACATGGGATATATTTTTTCAGGGTTTTTTGGTAATATTTTTATATACAACAAAAAACACATTAATTCGGAAAGGTTTTAAAAAAATGTCTCGGTGTTCCTAATTATTCTTATTAAAAATGGAATAGTTTATCCGTTTACTATTTTTTAAGAAAATTTAAATATATGAAGATAATATTATATCAGAAAGAGTAAATAGACTAAAGCTTTACCTTATGTTTTAAAAAGAGAATAACAAAAAAGAATATAATATTAAGATCTTGTTAAATAGCCATTCCGCGTTGAGTGCCATCTTGATCCTAATTGTGGAGGTTAGGACAAATTGGCCTGGTAACCTCAGATGATGTAACCAGCAGATGCGATCGTATAAAGTAATTTATGTAAAATATTACGGAACCCTTCATAGGCTTTAAACTTATTAAAATACTAGCAGTATATTTTGGCTTTTCGCGGATATAAAATTTCAAATATATACTACGTATTACTTTCTTTAGTTTTTCGAAACAATATTAAGTTTTTGTTCAAAGGCGAATACTTTTTTTTTGAAAGTGGGTAACAGAGTGTCTTAACACTAAATTCCCTCTGCCTACCCCGCTGTGTGCGTGATACAGCGTGAAGCTGATAAAATGCTCAATAATATTAAATAGAAAATACAAGCATTTCAACTCAACAGATAATAAAACAATCGTTTTGTTGTTTCAGATATTCAAAATGGCTGATTCAGATATCTTTAACTACACGGAGGATATAAATTCCAACGTTCAACAAAGTGAACTTTCCAAGTAAGTACAAACAAATGAACGTTTAAGCTGAGATTTGATAATAATTTAACCAAATTCGTGTTCTTGTTTTCCTTTACAAATAGTAACTGTTGATAAATATAAATAACATGGAGTTTCTCTGTTTTATGTGTTTTTGTTTAAAATATTATGTATTATGTAATTCTCACAAAGGGATAGGGAAACTAGTGTTAATGACACTCCCCTTCCCACTTTCAACTGACTGACGTATTGAGTCGCGTAACTCATAGGAGAAGCCTACAAGAGTTGGGAAATGTAAAGTTCACGCTTCACGCTGTATCCCGTACAAAGCAGATAGGCAGAGAGAACCTGCGTAGCAAATAACAAATTTTTCCTAGTTCCGCAACTCAACACACATTGCTTCCAGCGTTGTAAGTTAAGTAGCAGAACTAAACGCCGCACTTTGTCTCATTACCAGAACAAAGAAATGAAGATTTCAATGATAAATATTTCATTTCCCCCTAATGGGAATCGAACACACTCTGCGCCACGACTGGCCTCCATGTATTAATTTATCAAAATATAATAAATATCTAGTGATATATCGTTACCTAAAATACCAAGCCATTTAATCTAAATTTTTTTGTAAACCGCCTATAAAAAAAGATCTTTGGGTTTTTTTTCAATTCCACTGACAAATATTTTCAATTGAATAAGAACATTTGATCCTTTATTGTTTTATGTCCGGTTTTCCTTACAAATCTTTTTAATATGCCAACGAACAGTACGTACGCTTGAACATTTCCATATATATAAATCTATATATATAAAAGGACTTGTCCTCACTGACTGAGGTAAGACGCACGCACAGCTGTAACCGCTGTGCCTAGAAACGTGAAATTTAGGCAGATGTTTACTTTCGTAATCTGGACGTCCACTAAGAAGGGATTTTGAAAAATTTTAACCCTAAAGGGGCGAAATAGGGGTTGAAAGTTTGTATGGAAAAAAATTTAAA
>JAKRZM010000488.1:392250-402971 GCA_036379175.1 Heliconius cydno galanthus | reverse complement strand
ATTACAATTTTCTTTCCTTTTCATTCACTTTCACACTGTCCCACACGCATCCCACAAATAGCTCTTTTAGGCATAGGGTAATTAGTGTTAAGATACTCTGTCCTCACTCTCCGCCGAATTTTGAAGATTGGATGAGAAAACCATATTTATTATAACTATAGATATTTCTCATATTTTAACATATTTCTCATATTTGTTTCAGATTTTCACCAACACTTCTAACGTTCGCTGCCGTGGTTACTGGAATTATTATGGTAGTAGGTCTTTTCGGTAATCTCTTGACTGTGGTAGCTCTCTTGAAGTGCCCTAAAGTGAGAAACGTTGCAGCAGCATTTATTATAAGGTAATTTTATTTTTATGTTATAATAATTTCAAATAAAAATTTAGTTGAAATTATATTTGCTAGTTATTCTAGAGCTAATACTCGTAGTTTAGAGGCCATCGTGGCGCAGCGGGACAAAGGTGTGAGTGTAACGCGGTGGTTGTGGATTCGATCCCCACTCGAGGAAGTGAAATATTGATTGATTGATTTTCCATTTCTTCGCTCTGGTGTCGAGACAAAGCGCGGCGTTGAGTTCTGTCACTCAACACGCAATGACACGGAGTATCTTAACATTAGGTTCCCTAAAAATTATAGCATTTTTCACTTGATCTGTAAATTCTTTCCAATTTTTAATGAGTATTATAAATTCAATACATTCATTAATTTTAATAAAAGTCCCATAGTTACGTATGGGAAGTAGCTTAAAGCCCACTGGAAAGCTACATAAGCTTATTTCTTTTATAGCATTGTGTCCACTGCAGTAAAATTTTAAAACAAAGACTGGAGTGTTAAATATTTCTTTTCTTTATATCAAAAATCTTACTTATATTAAAAAACTTTAAAAATATGATTTAGCATATTGTAGTCTTATAATGTGCTAATTATATATTATTTAAACCTAAATATTAAGCTAACTAAGTTATTTATTTAAAATATTATGTGGTTTATTTTAATGAGGCAAAAGATTGGTATAAGCATTTTTTTTTATTTCAAAGGATTAAAAATGTATATATATATATATATATATATATTATATATTACCTATATAGTTTTTCAATCAGTACAAAGTCAAATAATTAGGTAAAAATATTAGGTCTAATCTATCTATTTTATTCCCTATACTTTAACTAGAGTAGAGTTACCTGTAGATTAAAAGAGAGTTGTGAAATGTATACATATAAAAAAATCTACTTTGTCATAATTAATAGAATAAACAAACATACATTTAACTTTCAAACTTTCACTTTTATAGAAGGTAGTAACAGTATAACTTCACATTAAGAATCCATTAGTCAGTTTAGTATTCATCTTCATCATGTATTTCGCTTCCTACCTTTTTTGTGCTTTTATGGGAAAAAGGTAAATTGATATTTAAACTGCCTAAAGAAAATTTTATTTCATATATCTATATTAAAATATGTTTTAAAAAAAACGAAAGTGTATTGTATTTACCTTATGTTGTCAGCAAATGAATAATATTATTAGTATGTTATCTTTCTAGAGAAAAACTCACAAATGCAGTGAGAAGGAAAAACAGAAGCTTAAATATAGCTATAGTTACTTAAAACTAAAAGTTAAAAGCTTTACTTTTAGTGTTAAGTAAGTATAGCTTTATTTGACTAAAATTTTAAAACAAAATATTTCGTTGTTATTAGTCGTTTAGTCCCTAGTTTGTTGAAAATGTGTTAAATTTTCCTCTTTAAATGTAATACTTTCCCCATACTAGTGACATACCTTCAATTATTAAGAAGAAGCGTGTGGTCCCTAGAAACTTCACGTTATTTTTACGACGTACATAAAATGTATCAAATTGAGCTTTTTTTTCTTGTTTCTCATAAATATACATATTTATAAGAAGTTATATTTTATACATATATTAGGGAACACTTTATGACTCTACATGCCTTTCACCAATTTTTTAAATCTGATGCCAAAACGTTTTGACGAGGAAAAATCGACTTAGGTATACTAACTATCATCTTTTTTTTATCTAAATCACAATGCTAGCAGAATTGACAAACCTCAACAATCCATTAACATAACCAATAACTATAATAAATTATTTTCCTTTCAGTTTGTGCATTGCTGATTTCTTATTCTGTGCTGTGGTTCTTCCATTTGCCATATCTGGCTTCTGGACGAGGACCTGGTCTCATGGGGGTGCGCTGTGCAAGCTGGTACCGTTTCTTCGATACGGCAACGTTGGCGTCTCCCTACTGAGTATAGCGCTCATTACTTTAAACAGGTGAGTCCCTTGTGATATCACCATACAACTGAACGTTTTACAATGGATGATGCTCGAGTGCAATAGATTTTATTTATAGTTTTGTGTGATGAGAATATGAAAACATAATAAAATTTTATACAAGCTTCTTGAGACCGTTGTGCCGCATCGCGAGGGTTGTGAGTTCGATTCCCAATCGGGGGAGTGAATTATTATTTATTAATATTTTCATTTGTTTGTTTGCGCTGGTATCAAGGCAGAAACGTAACGTTGAATTGCGCCACTCAACACGTAATGCCTCGAAAATTCGGCGGAGAGTGGGGAACGGAGTATCTTAACACTAGATTTCCTCTGCCTTCTCTGCTATATACGGGATATAGCGAGAAGCTGAAAATAAAATACAACCTAGAACATATGTAACAAAGCACTAACTAGGGCTTAATCGTTTTTATCCATATCCATCTAAAATTAATTAAAACACAGCCCTTTTTTAGATTAGACAGAGGCAATCTAACAACACGTCATGTAATTCTCCATCGTCCCTTTCAAATAGGACATTTTATAAATTTTCTTTTCTTTTGTATATTTTCTATAATATTATAGGTTCTGTAATATTATATCAAATAAAAAAACAGAATAAATTTTTCTTCAAAAAAAAAACATTTTGATCACAGATTTCGTCTTTCGTATCAATAGCACATGTAATAGGTCTACTTGAAACGTCTACTGTAAAATTATTACAAACACCTATTTATTAATTAGAGAAGATATCTTCAATCTTATAGCATGGATACAGTTATATACTTATATCTTCTTCCTCCTGGCATTAATCCCGGCTATTGCCAGGGTCTGCCTTCCTAATCAACCTACTCCACTTTGCACGGTCTCCTGCGTCCTCGGTGGTTAGACCATTGGCTCTCATGTCCTGCATCACGACTTATATAGCTAAAAATAATTTATACAGGTTTTAACTATCAATTAAGAACTCTAATAAGAAGATTAACCAGCCATACATATGAATACTACTTTGTAATAAAAATGCTTAGCGCGAAATCTCCTTGTCACGCTCATAGGTAATAGAAATATAAGTGTAGGTCAAGGGATAACGGTTCTAATTATGTGTGTATGTCACGCTCGGAAGAACTCGCCAAGATAAAACAAACATTACAATATACAGATGGCTAAGCCTACTTTTTATGTTTCTCTTTTTTTCACGCTGTATCCCGCATATTGCGACTTAGGCAGAGAGAATAGGCAGAGGGAAAACTTTGTTCTCCACTTTCCGCTGTATTTTCGAGTCATTGTTTGTTGACTGGCGGAGCTCAATGCCGGGTTTTGGCCTTGGTATCAGCCTTGGAGCGAAAAAATGAAAATATTAGTGAATAATAATTCATTTTCCCGTATGGGAATCGAACCCACAACCGTTACGTTACAGTCACACGCTTATGCCCCTGCGTCACGATGGCCTCAACACCATTATATATTTTTATGTTTTTTGACTTATTCAATTCATGTGAGAATTGTATGAAAAAGAGATGTTTTTTCAGTAAACAATACAAAAATAAGAGTGCCTATTTGAATACTGAAGGAAAACATTTATTTTATTCGGAACGGACTTAAATTTTTGCATATGTATATTTTTCTTTCGAGTATTTTGAATAATCTCCTTTTGTATGTACACATATACTATATAAAAGCTGCTTTCTCTGTTTATTTAAAGTCATACATTTTCAAACGTATCAAATAACGTAGGTGCCTTGAATCACCTACTAGAAGCACTTGTTGAGAATCTAACTAGTGAGGAGAAAAATTATATATATCTTACGATAGAAATTTTATACTTACGATTCAAAAATCGATATTGAGAAAATTAGATACCTAAAATCAAATTCATTGGCAATTGGCGGCGTTGAGTTCCGCCACTCAACACGCAATGCCTCCTGAATTTGGCGGAAGGTGAGGAACGGAGTGCCTCAACACTAGATTCCCTCTGTCTACTCTATTGTGTGCGGGATACAGCGTGAAGCTGATTTTTTTAATGCTTCAAAACGATAATTTTATCTCTACCTAAACTCTTCTAAACTTCGTGCTCATTTTAAAGGCATTGCATTAAAAATATGCATTTTCTTAAGTAATCGAACCCACGATCTAATAAAGTCAAATACTTAATAAGCACTTTAAAAGCTTACTGAGCCTCGATTACAAATATTTTATATAATATGGTGTTATTATTAAATTTTGTATAATATGCCGAAAAGTAATAACCCTTTGATATTTAGTCACAAACGATTGAAATAAGACGTAAAATAATTCAACCGACGACACAGGTGTAAAGAACGTTATTGTAAATGAAATCAGGTATAAAATAAATTTGACTCTAGAGGAATTTCAGCCAACCCTCTATATAATAAGAACCTTGGAAGTTCATGATGTTTCTGATTCCATATAAATTGTAGGTACTTGTCTTTATAACACTAGCAAGTACTTATGAGTTCTAGTTAAATTGATAAAGAATTAAAAATTTTATTAAATCAGCTTCACATAGTCTCCCCCATACAGTAGGGTAGACAGAAAGAATCTAGTGTTAAGATACTCCTTTCTCCACTTTCCGACCAATTTTTCGAGGGATTACGTGCTGAGCGGCTTGACTCAACCGCGCTCTTGCCTTGGTGCTAGAGCGAAATAATGACAGTATAAATAAATAATATAATCTAGATATATATATAAAAGTTTCTTAAAATTTACCCCCTAAAAGTACCAATAAGGGGTTGAAAGTTTGTATGGAAAAATCTTTAAATCGCCACCGATTTGTATAAAATTTGAAATTTAGACTCTTAAAAATATTTCATTGAACACATGTTTCATGGGTTATTAGAATTCACCCCTAAATACGCAAGCGAAGCTGCGCGCGTCCGCTAGTATGTATATATAAGAATTTAAGCCGGGAAGAAACCTCTGATTAATTAAAAGAAATGGTTACATTCCGGAACAGTGAATTTTCTGTGTGGTTCTTAAAAATTTTATGTTGCAAATCTTTGCAGTTAGAATTTTAAATAGCTTTTTTAAAGTTTAAAATCAAATATAAAAAAAAGAATAGTAATTCATTTCTTGAAGTAGAATTTACTTTATAAAACATTTTATCATATTTTAAAAATGGGGTCGGTTCATTTTTATACACTCTTCTTAATTAACTTAAAAGACTTTGAAAAATAAACAATAATCTATGGAAGAATTTCTATTTATTATTTCTGTTGCTAAAATAAATTATTATTTTCATAGCTTTTCGTTTTACACCGTATTTTATACTGTAGTAATATGCAAACAATCTTAGTGTCAAGACACTCCGTTTTTCTCCTGAATTTGAGATATTGTTTGTTGAGTAGCAGATAGCCTAGATTTATTTCAAAAGTGGCGAAATGGAAATATTTGAAATATAATCTCTGCCCTGTGCCACAAATAGCAACTATTAGTTAAGATATTAATTAATTAAATAATTGTTATAGATATATAATGATAGCACACCACAGCTGGTACTCCAGAGTGTACCGCAAACACAACATAGCTCTGATGATCGTCTTCTCGTGGATGTTCTCGTACGGGATGCAGATACCGACGCTGGTTGGAGTCTGGGGTGAGATAATGTTCATAATATTTCTTAATTATAGATTGTAGTTATAATTGAAAGTAATATTCCATCCATCCATCCATCTGCTTTTCAACGTCCACTGCTGGACATAGGCCCCCCCTAATTCCCGCCACTCGGTCCGGTCCTGCGCCCTTTGTATCCAGCAGGTTCCCGCTGTCTTCTTAAGGATAAAAAAATTTAAAAAGGATAGGAAGTAATATTAAATGGTTATAATTAATAATTAATTCTCGCGACCGTAAATCGAACCCACAACCGGTCTCCATATAATGAGATCTAATATAATTTAAATTATTATGAGTTTGTAGATATTTTGTATCATTATCATGGTGAAACTATAAGTTAATAGAATTTAACTATAAAATCCTTAAAAGCATTTAGTTTTATCATACATTAAATGGTGACATAAAGGTACCTTAGAGATGTCTGAGCCCTTTGTAAGTTGGGATCACTATTATAGCTTGGCATTTAAATATAATGAGAACAACAGATTTAAGTAGCAAACATAACATTAATGAGAAGAATTAATAATACTTAAAAGGAAATATTTTGAAAATTAATATGAAAATTTTCCAGTTGAGTCCAATTAAGGCCAGTAGTGTCGCAGGGGCCCTAGCTTGGTAAATACGACTGGTTGTGGATACACACACAAATACAAATGGAAATACTCGTATAAGCTTTTTATTTCTTTGCTCTGTTGTCGAGACGCTAAGTTGATTTAACAATCAATGCCTTCTAAATCCTGCGGAACGTGGCGAGCAGAGTGTCTTATCACTAGGTTGTGCCTACCCTACTGCGTGCAGAATACAGAGTGAAGCAGAAAAAAAAACAAAATTTTCATACTTTAAATAAGAAATATAAAAGCTTGACATTTTTAAACTTCTATTTCAATTTAAAACAATCAAAATTTAGTCACAGTTGAATATTAAAGTCATTCATATATTAACAATATTCTTATTAACTTCTATTTGCATAGCTATATCTATATAAACAAAACTTTAAAGACAGACAGACAACACAGACGGAGGCCTATTAAGCGAGGCAATCGAGCTAGTAATCTCACCAAATTACCTTTGTATTCCTTTGAGACGTATAAATTTACATTTCATCAGATATAACTATCTATCTTTTAAGATGGTTAAACTGAATATGTTATTTAGTTTAAATTAACTTTTAATTTATTTTGTTTGTGTTTAAAAATAAATAAATAAAATTAATTGTTAATAAATCTTCATAGTTTTGTAGTAAATATTTTATCAAAATGAGTCTTCGTAAGATACTTAAACAATTTATGGACGTTTTATATCTTACATTTAAATTAGTAGCAAGAGAATACAAAAAATGTTTTTGTGNCCGGGAAGAAACCTCTGATTAATTAAAAGAAATGGTTACATTCCGGAACAGTGAATTTTCTGTGTGGTTCTTAAAAATTTTATGTTGCAAATCTTTGCAGTTAGAATTTTAAATAGCTTTTTTAAAGTTTAAAATCAAATATAAAAAAAAGAATAGTAATTCATTTCTTGAAGTAGAATTTACTTTATAAAACATTTTATCATATTTTAAAAATGGGGTCGGTTCATTTTTATACACTCTTCTTAATTAACTTAAAAGACTTTGAAAAATAAACAATAATCTATGGAAGAATTTCTATTTATTATTTCTGTTGCTAAAATAAATTATTATTTTCATAGCTTTTCGTTTTACACCGTATTTTATACTGTAGTAATATGCAAACTATCTTAGTGTCAAGACACTCCGTACTTCTCCTGAATTTGAGATATTGTTTGTTGAGTAGCAGATAGCCTAGATTTATTTCAAAAGTGGCGAAATGGAAATATTTGAAATATAATGTCACGTGTGCCACAAATAGCCTCAAAACACAAAATATTTTAAACAAAAGCAACTATTAGTTAAGATATTAATGAATTCAATAATTGTTATAGATATATAATGATAGCGCACCACAGCTGGTACTCCAGAGTGTACCGCAAACACAACATAGCTCTGATGATCGTCTTCTCGTGGATGTTCTCGTACGGGATGCAGATACCGACGCTGGTTGGAGTCTGGGGTGAGATATTGTTCATAATATTTCTTAATTATAGATTGTAGTTATAATTAAAAAGTAATATTAAATGGTTATAATTAATAATTAATTCTCCCGAGAATCGAACCCATAACCAGTCTCCATATGATGGGATCAAATATTATTTAAACTTATACTTTGTATCATTATCATAGTGAAAGTATAAGTTAATAGAATATAACTACATATAAAATCCTTAAAATCATTTAGTTTTATCAAACATTAAATGGTGACATAAAGGTACCTTAGAGATGTCTGAGCCCTTTGTAAGTTGGGATCACTATTATAGCCTGGCATTCAAATATAATGAGAACAACAGATTTTAGTAGCAAACATAACTTTAATGAGAAGAATTAATAATACTTAAAAGGAAATATTTTGAAAATTAATATCGAAATTTTCCAGTCGAATCCAATTAAGGCCAGTAGTGTCGCAGGGGCACTAGCGTGGTACTGTAAATGCAACTGCTTATGGGTTCGAATACCACTTGAGGAAATGGAAATACTCATATAAGCTTTTCATTTCTTTGCTCTATTGTTGAGACAAAGCGCTACGTTGATTTAACATTCAATGCCTTCAAAATTCGGCGGAAAGTGGAGAGCAGAGTGTCTTATCACTAGGTTTCCTCTGCCTACCCTACTGTGTACAGAATACAGCGTGAAGCTGAAAAAAAAACAAAATTTTCATATTTTAAATAAGGAATATAAAAGCTTGACATTTTTAAACTTCTATTTCAATTTAAAACAATCAACATCTTGCAGTTGAATATTAATAGTCATTCATATATTAACATATATTCTTATTAACTTCTTATGCATAGCTATATCTATATAAACAAAACTTTAAAGACAGACAGACAACACAGACGGAGGCCTATTAAGCGAGGCAATCGAGCTAGTAATCTCACCAAATTACCTTTGTATTCCTTTGAGACGTATAAATTTACATTTCATCAGATATAACTATCTATCTTTTAAGATGGTTAATCTAAATATGTTATTTAGTTTAAATTAACTTTTAATTTATTTTGTTTGTCTTTAAAAATAAATAAATAAAATTAATTGTTAATAAATCTTCATAGTTTTGTAGTAAATATTTAATGAATCTTTTATCAAAATGAGCTTTCGTAAGATACTTAAACAATTTATGAGCGTTTTATATCTTACATTTAAATTAGTAGCAAGAGAGTGTATTTATTTAAGAAAATTAAAAAAAATGTTTTTGTGGTTGTGGGTTCGATCCCCACTCGAGAAAAATATTTATTTAAAATTATATCTTCATTTCTTCGTTCTGATGCCGAGGCAAAGCGCGGCGTTAAGTTCCGTCAACCAAGCTAATGACTCGAAAATTCGGTGGAAAGCGGGAAGCAGAATATCTTAACACTAGACACCCTCTTTCCACCCTGATACATGCAGGATACAGAACGAAGTTGAAGCCGAAAAAAAAAACACATCAACTTCCCGCTGTATCCCGCACAGAGCGGGGTAGGCAGAGGGAACCTAGTGTTAAGACACTCTGTACCTCAAAAAAAAACCATTTCTCACAAAAAACATATTTAATATAAATAAATCAGTTTCATATATGAAATTATAATTTATTACAGGTAAATTCGACTACGACCCGGAGCTGGGCACGTGTTCGATAGTGCCAGATGATTACGGACGCTCAGCAAAAACTGCTCTCTTCGTCATAGCCTTTATAGTGCCAGCTTTGCTCATATTCATATGCTATGCCAGGATATTCTGGGTGGTTCACAGGTAATTTAGTCTACATATTTAATTTTGAGACATAAAATGTAAAAGGTTACGGATTCGATTCCTTCTTGAGTGAATGAAATATTTAAAATGTTCATTTTTCGCTCTGACAACGAGGTAAAGCGCGGCATTGGGTTCCGCCGTTCAATAATAAAATATACTTTGAATATGAAAAAATATAAATGATAATATATCCCTATTTATTACTAAATATTTTTAAAATATTTGTAAAATATGAACAAATATTTTCTACTTTAAAATGAGAAGCTAAACTCGTTCATAATTTACGCTCCCTCGCTCCTTTAGTTTGATGTAAAACATCAAACTATTTCAATTTCCGGAATAATTAAGCGGAAATTAAGTAGTGTTTGTGCACTGGACAATATAATTAGTGACTAAAATTGAATTTTGAAAGCGTCTAAAGAAACCAGGTACTCGAATACATCTAGCTATGGCTGTTTTATGCTCTGAAACGCTTTCCTTATCTTTATGGAGCAAGAACAAATGGGGAGCTGACGTTTTTATACTATATATATTGAGTTTTACGGTATCATAAAATTGTATACCTTGCGTACCCTATCTATGGGGTCGGACTACGAACTTTGTGGACAAATAAAAAAGGCATTTGTCAAAATTGAATCTTTTAATGCAATTTTTACAGCAAACATTTGCTCTTGAAAGTCTTGTTATGTTTTCATCTCATCTAGTACTTGACGTTATACTGCTAATAGATTGTATATATTTAATTTCATTTTAAGTTTAACTGTTTTATAAGTGAATAGTGGCTGTAATCTTATCTTAAGAATAGCGGACGCGCGCAGCTTCGCTTCCGTATTTAGGGTAGAATTCTAATAACCCATGAAACATGTTTTCAATGAAATATTTTTAAGAGTCTAAATTTCAAATTTTATAAAAATCGGTGGCGATTTAAAGATTTTTCCATACAAACTTTCAACCCCTTATTTGCACCC